>JZLH01S0032515.1:7757-21360 GCA_001188425.1 Eucidaris tribuloides
TTATATTAGAATATGGCTGACATGAATAAAATGTGCATTAGAGCTACTTGTAGCATCACTTGAAATCAATATGTAGCATATAGCATCATGAAGAACTATTGACCTTGTGTGTAAACTATTGTCCCATAACTATTTTGAAAACTGGCCAGGTGATAATCTATGAGATATGCATAAAAATATTACATATTTAACACTTGCATGGGGTGATAATGAATTTGTGGAATTACAGTGAATTCAGCCAGAATTCGCTTTCGCAAATTCTCTCCTTTCTGCTGAGCAACTGCTTATTAGTATACACAATGATTATAAAACTTGTTTAAAAACGTGTTAAAATCACCATATCACCATACCATAAGTATAGTAAATTATTAGGATTGGCTGATTTTTGGAGCCCATTCACACAAACAAAGTCAGCCCTAATATTATTGTGTAGACATGACTCTGCCAAGAGTGAATTGTGTGGAGTGCTCCTCACACCACCTTGAGCATGAATGTGCACAGTTGAATGTGCTTTGTACAAACACAGGTGTTAAATAAATGGTCATTGTTTTAAAAAAGGGCATTGTGTCCTACACTTTCATAGCAACATGCCCATTTGGTGTCTCATTGTCGGGAAAAATAACACATATTGCAAAGAGAAACCTGGCAATTCTGCAAGAATTGAACTCTGGACTTTGCTTAATTTGAGCACCTATTTTGTGAATAACACTAGGATATCATATTACTTAAAAACGATAACACATATTTGTATTGTGCATAACACGTAGACCATAATTATATATCTTTACGTAAGCGCTTTACAAAACTGGGATACCAGAAGAGTGGAAATGATGCACTGTGCTCTTATGACATTAATCTATTAGTGAGATATTTAATCTACTTATAACACACAGTTGTGTTTTTGATGTGTGGCATGATTAAAAAATTCAATGATTGAAAAATTCTAGCTATCCTAACACAGTTAATAGCTGTCAACTCTGTTCATGTATTCCGCCCTTTAGAATTGATATTGCCTCCTTGCAACTGCTGCCACTATATCTATCAAATATGTGTTATTGAGGCTCTGAAAATCCTGTCATTTGATGTGTCTGTATTGTGTGCAGTTTTCATCTGTGTTGTTCGAGTTAAACTCTATCATATATATTAGAATTAGTCCATAACAATGCCAGTAAATGCTGTTTTAAACAATATCCATCCATGAGATATCGCACTTGTCCGATAAAGACATTGTTTGTGTCAAGAGAGGATATGTATAAAAATCATACTTAAATAATACTTAACTGTATCAACAACTTCAGGCTTGTAGCACTTGTGCTTAAGATTTTCTGCCTATGTACTTAAATATGAGAAACAATGCTAGCATTTGTAAATTAGTAAATCTCAAGAACAATGCCATTCCATTGTAAATAATCAGATATGAATGATAGGGAAATTGTAGCAAGATGGGTGATGTGATGTCATTTAGATTGAGGCAGAGCATCAGTAAAAGTAATGGTTCTTATTCATGTATGATTGCTGTGATAACATACGTTAACCTGTGCTGTTTTCAATTATCATCTCTCCATAAAACTTGTGATTTAGGAATTCAGATTAAGATCAACTCTGATGTGAGAGAAATCAATTGCTCCTTACATTAATTGTTATTCTATGTTGAGCAATTGCTTTGTTTTCACAAGTCTGTAGGTTTAAGACTGAATAAAAAAAAATCAGAGCAAAAAAGTGATATGTCACTAGAAAATATAAAGACAACTAAATATGATCTTATCCCTAATAAAATATTATTGTATCAATATTGCAGATCTTGTGTATACATATCGTCAAAAGCTAGCACAAATGAAGTGAAACATTGATCTCCGGCAATTACTGGATTTGAAGGAATAATGTCAGACATTCTGTGATCCCATTGAATATTAGATTACTGAGAATATTACTGCCATTGTAACATACATGAGTCAATAATGTATGAATGAAATCTTGAGCGTTATCTTACTATATTATGTTTGTTAAGTGCTTAACATCTACCACCAGCCATCTGCTAATGAAACAATGAGTAGTTTAGTAGTTTACACCAGGGAGGTGGGAGTTATGCCATGTGTACAAGTGTGTATGAATGCAAGACCAAGCAAGTCTGTGTGAGATCTCAAACCAAAGTCTCTGCTGCCTTAAAATTTATGTTTTGTTTCGTTATCATTGTTTACTTGAGAATTAGAAAGCTACAGATTGTAGAAATGTCAAAAGCATTGGTGAGTACATGTAGGTAATAGCAAAAGTTGCAATATGTAAATAGTTCATGTTTCGGGTTGATGGAGAAAAAATGATCGTCATGCTGTGCTGAAAAGAAAAATGAGAAAGTAAGTGACTGAATGATTATGCAAAAGCCTCTTTATGTGTCAGCTCTGTTTTTTGATTTATGATATGAAGATGGATATCAGGAATATAAAAGCTAGATCTCCTACTTGGATTTACAATCTTTGTGATAGGACTTGCTTTAAAAGACATGCAATGTGTTGAAATAATGGTGAAATATTGCCAATCATGATGCAAGGTAACAGCGCCTTTGATGCACAATACAAAACCACAAGTTATATTTTATCTATAAATGAGCTAATTGTTATAGTTATACATGTTGTCACCATATGAATATGTATCTCTTTTCTCTTTTGTAGCTTTGCAAACTGTTGATATGCATTTATTTTCATTTGTATTTGCAGGAAAATCATTTCCATTATTTGCTGTCTTAGGTTTGTGTCTATTAAAGTGTATAATTATCATTTTAAACTACTCTTCTAAAGCTGCAAATGAGATCTACATCTAATTGTAGTGTCTGACTTGATTGAGACTAAGAGCTAACTTTTCATTTGTGTTTGCTTTGTAATGCTCAAAATTTGAAATTAAAGTGTATTATACATTTTAGTACAAATCTGTGCCTGTAAGGCAAACTCGATGGTTTCTGAATTGAATATCAATCATGTCCTTTGGAATTCACATTTGATATATTTCTTCACTACTTTTTTTATAAGTACATGTAGTAGTTATTTGATTAATTTATTGCATTTTTTATTCTGTGCATTCCATTTTTTTTCCACATGCATTGTATTGTAGTAGGTTCACACAGTTGCAATATTATTTGTGATGCAATATTTGACCAATGTCAGACTCAGACTGTTGAAAAAACAGTTCTTACATCAATTCAAAAGCAGTTCCATGATGGGAGTTTGAAATATAGTACTATTGTAGTAGATTGACATCTTGCCAAAAGTCTAACTCAAATTATTTATGGCTTTGCATCATGAAATAAACAATGTTGTCAGGCAAATATGTGTATTGTTATGTAAGAATTTGCTTTATTTTTTATCTTATACCAGTGCATTAATTGAAAATTCAAAAACACTTTTTAAAAGTAAAGTTATATATTTATCAGTCATCATACTTGCCTGTATTTTTATTGTCCATGCTGAATATAGCAGAGGCATTTATTTCATTTTTTAATTTTCATGTCACTTGAAAGATTTTATCTAAGAAACTTTCAAAGGTAGGATTTTGTAGTAAGTAAGGCGAAAGGACTAATGACTGTAGGGCATTGACCAAATAATGTTACCAGAAAAAAGTTCCGAAGTCTCCAGATTGGTATTAAAAGATATTACAAACTGATTAAGATGAAGTTACTGATAAGAAAACACATTTGTTCTCCAATTTTTATCAGCGCATTATTGAGATAATCGACAAATTAATGAGGCAAGTTCCTCAGTCCCATTCGTAGAAGAAGGAATCACTGTCAATAGCGATTTCACAGACTCAAACATTTCTTGCTAGTTCGGTCTTTACAGCTATGCTATTAATATTTATGTAGGTCTGTGTCTCACATCGGAATGCACTGTTGAAGGTATTCTTTTGAATGCATTTAACAAAAGCCATTCACACTGCTCGTTACGGCGAGGATCGTTGCCATTGTTATTGGGTCATTGACTGTGCGTAATAGGTGCACGTGTGCATGCTCAGTTACTACTTACTAACTCCACTAAATACCTGTTACCCCACACAGTATACAAATTGGCATATTAATTATTAAAAATCAATCTTATAATTGACGTTATTGCAGAAAATACCCATTGAATTATTTTCATCTTGCTTGCAGGTTAATTACATACCAGTGACGATAATGTGTGATGATGTGTAAACTTTATACTCATTGGGTTAAGATGTTAAAATAACCTTACTTTAGTTCCATTTATTTCCTGACTTATATTTTTTTATTGCAGCCTGCCATTTAAATTTATAATGTTATCAAACAGACAAACTAGATTTTTTTTTGGCCATTTTCAGAATTATATTTTATGCAATTTACCTACTCGCTGCCACCATGTACCTGCATCTGACTTGTTACCATTTTCACATAGGTTCTATGCAGGCCTGGTTCACGTGTAAGCGCGAACAATGATATACGCACAGTCAATGGCCCAATAACAATGGCAACGATCCTCTCCGTAACGAGCAGTCCATTCACGCAGTCCTCCATTATTTATACAATAGTTGCGCTCAAATGCCTCACCAAAGTTCCTATTCAGTTTACAAACATCTGTGGATTCAGAGAAGCATTGTGACTGCATAGGTTGTCAAGCACTCCCAAGTTTGGGAACGAGGATATGACAGAGTGACATTCCAGCCACGTAATTTATCTTTGCACACGGTGTAAGTTCCGGTAGTTTGTACACTGCTAAACGTACTAGGTCACAACATAATTAATAACCGTCATAATTAATTTTCTCAAGACGGGCACACGGTATTAGGAGAACAAACACGATTTACAGGTTTAGTAATGTTTAAATAATCATCATTAGGCATTTGTAAAATACCACTGATAGGACTACGGAAAATCATGATAAATGGCCTTGCCCTACAGTCCACTTTGGATAATTATGGATGTCATCTAATCTTGGTGATTGATTTAGGGCATTAGTAATAATAATTTTGTGAAATATTAAATAACAGTTAATTGAAGGAGATATCCATATACATATATTGGGGATACTGTATGCCAAAATAATCGACTTAGTGATATCACAGAATAAATCAAAACTTGTGTTTTCAACAATAAGTTGACCAAATATTTGTTCAAGTTGGTTGTACTTGATACAAAAAAAATACAAATTTAAAATTGTACGAAGTTGTGGTATTGGTTCGTTTACTTGCATAATCTCATATGAAACATAATAATTATGGTGATTAATAATATAATAACAGAAATCATAATAATGATACTAATGATAATCAATAATAATATATTATTATATTATATTTAACATGAGGTTCTCAGTTTAATAGTCATACAACTCTAGTAAGAAAAAGATCATGTTACTAGTCATAGAACAGGAGATTAATGGAATAAAGCTATAATTTTGACTGACATTTCTGGATATTTGTAAAAGTGATTGATGAGCATGTAATCGTGAAAGGAAATATATTCTCACCATGAACACTATTTCTTACCCAAACCTGATCTTAACAGACAAGTGTCCATTCATTTGTGCATATCACAAAGTGTGTGTATTTTTACATACAACAGCTACATCAGATTTCATCATTCCATTTGGCACTGAAATGTAGTGAATAAGGGGTAGAAATGCACAACTTTGTTTTATTGCTTGCAACTTAAATAAACCCAGATTTTAATTTGGAAAAATTCTCACCACACCCTGAGGAGGTAGTAATGGATTGATGTGTAAAGAAATTTTGCTTGGAGAAGGTGTTTGTGATGTATATTTCATTTTTGTATTATAATACATGTAATGCCAAGAAATGCTATATTATGTTTATTTTATTTTCATTGTGAAAGCAGCATACATTTTGTAAATGGCAATTTGTACATGTATCAGAAAGATGAAATACATCTTGATGTACCAGGTACATGGATGTGTAACAGCAATTAATGTATAAATGGAATACGTGGGAGAAATGTGGTCAGAAAATACAAATTAGTGTTGTTTGGAATTTAATGTATGTTGAATGTTGTGCAAGCATCTTGATGGAATGCTCAGAGCAAAAATGAATTGCGTGCATTGTCATAATTATGTCTTTGCCATGCAGTTGCTTCTGTGTACACTTAACTCCAACAAACTGCTCATCATGTGATAACCATTAAATAAATGTCAAAGTAATTCAAAAGCCTATCTTGTGTTTTCTTCTGTCTTTATTGGTGTTTTGTTTGTCCAAATATTCTCACCCACGTGTGTATGATGCAGGGGCGTCGATCCATGTTTCCAATTGGGGGAGGGGGCAAAAGTGAAAAAAATGTCCAAAATGTTCGGCACGCTCTGCGCGCCAAACTATAATACAGAATTTTGCGCGCAAAATTTTAAAACATATATTTGCATTGCATGTTATGAATTTTTCAAGTTGTCAAAATTATTGGGGGGCAAATTGATATGTTTCCCCCCCCCCCCCCCAGGATCGATGCCTCTGGTATGATGGACTAACGGTTGGTATCAATTGAGGGTTATTTAAATCACAATGTATAGTCTGTAATTGGTTAATGCAAATCAGCTGTTACAATAGTCTTGTAATGAATGTTCCACGTGGACATCCACATACAAACATAAACATGTTCAATAATAAAATTTGATAATGATGAAAGCACATTTCAATGCTGAACAAATCACAATCTGCTTTACATCAATCAGGACCACATATCAGTTGCACAAACAAAACTTAACATTGATGCTACTTGCACAATTAATATACATGTGATTCTAAATCAAATTACCTATATTTAATTTATATAAATCCTGAAATGGGTATGTTTTCGACTTTTTTTTATTTGAAGAGATAATTTTTGGTTTGGGAATGACAGGGAGAGAGCTCGATCCATAAAGAGAGCAATGATGTTTCACAGGTACATCATGTAATACAGATAATGGGGACTAGTTTAATCACTTAAAAAAAAAATAGCCTGTCCATCAGGAGCTGAGGAAACTTAAAATCTGTGGAGTAACTTTAGAATGCAACGCAAATTTCCTGAGAGTGCTAACCGTATACGTGCATTACAGTATGTGCACTGATGGAATAAACTGCAGGAGTCTATGGTTGCATTGCATTCTAAAGGTAAGCTAAATCGGTAATCCATCATAACATAATCCACTGACATAAATTTTGCCAAATCTAAATTTTCCTCATGTCATACATAAGGCTTTGGATTTGAAAAAGAGAGCATAGTAACAATAACAAATCAGAGAATTTGCTCTTTCACGCTGTTGTTTCCCTTTTAGTTGACATTTTCCTCCCACGAAAGAGGTACGAATGAAAGTAAACCCTGAGCCCCCCCCCCCCCCCCCCCAATCACGCCGGCGCGGCTAGTTGACATTGCATTGCAATCGGATATTGCTAATGCTATCGCAATCGTAGTCATTTTGTGTTAAAGCCTGAATTTCCTTTCACAAAGTTTTGTCCATCAATTAAGTAAATATATTGCCTGAAGATGAGTGGTGGTTTAGCTCCAAGCAAAAGTACGATATATGTTTCCAACCTGCCTTTTCACTCACAGAGATAAACGACCTTTTACAAGGTAAGAGATCAGACGATTATTATCGAGCAGTTCTACGTTAGTCCCCGCCTGTTATTTTCATGTTTGTAACATGCAACTATCTAGCTGTGTAAGGTTCACTCATCACGGACATGACCACTCACGAGAGCACTCCATTGACTTTTCCGTGTAACAGTGATGGCCTGATATTTGGAGTGGAACTTCCTCCAAGGAAATTCCATCTCTACATTTACAATTAAGCGGAAATGTTAAAAACATCTTGACCTTACGCTTATTAATCACAAGTTGCTGTCTTGTCGTCCGTAAGTCACAAAAATAAAATAAAAATGTAACGCACTGCACCGGAAATCTGCCTTCGGATAAAAAGC
The DNA here is from genome assembly GCA_001188425.1 of Eucidaris tribuloides. Lineage (NCBI taxonomy): Eukaryota > Metazoa > Echinodermata > Echinoidea > Cidaroida > Cidaridae > Eucidaris > Eucidaris tribuloides. Next base: position 15,663 of record JZLH01S0032515.1, read on the forward strand.
AGGTTCGTCAGCGTGCAGCAAATTTCTGGTCGCGGTCGCATTGACTTTTATAGTTTCAGACAACCCGGCCTAACGACAGCACCGATCCACGGAGAACTCGCGCGCTTGGGCCGACAATATCGGACGGCTCGACGTACCACACAGGCCGTCCGAACGGGACCGAACAGTCCGCACTGGCAAGCCGAGTTGGCGTACGCCCAGGTTTTCGGTGAGTCGGGTTGTCCCGGATTACATTATTATTGCGCCACAGACTGGTGGAGTAAGCGCAACGTTGTGCGATGGTGTTTGTTAGGTTTGATGAACAGGCACTTAAATGAAAACGAACGTCTAGATGGCGTTATTACACTGGAGACTAAGTCAGTTGATAAGGCAATCACTGTCAACACACGGACTTGGACAAATCTGTGTGAGGTGTGTGACGTCACATAAAAATTTTCCGAAGACGTTCTCTGCGGTAAGTTTTTTGACTCTTGTTAATTTTCTTCCTTTTTTTCTTTTTGTAGATTTTTAGGGTAAGTATCGATATTGACAAGTAGGGTCCATGGTAGTATCTTGATAATTGTTAATCTGAAAGAAAATGAATGTTTCTTATGGGCTCTGTGAAACCGTAATTTTTTTAAATGAAAACTGTACTTTGTACAGTGCAAGGGGCAATATAGCATTGTTTGCACTATATTCCCCTTGCTTGTATGGGTGGACATGACACGGGATCGCGGTAGTTGTAGTGTAGCTTGACTCCGAATACGATTCTATTACAGGGCCAGAAAATGCATTTTGAATACATGTAGATATATGAAATATTTTCAACTGTAATGAATAAATCCACATGATTTCTTCAGTACAGTTATCATTGAACTTGAACTTGAACTTTATGAAAGTTTGCGGTTCAAAACAGTTGCGACTAGTCTAGTTACCTAACATTACGTTGTCTGTGCTGGATTTTGTAACATAGATCTAACGTTAGACTGACGGTGTGTGTCGTTTTCTTCAGGGACCGTCATTCAACAGTACTGACATTATCCTGTGGTTCCCTCAAAGTATGAGGGGACCACAGCTGTTGAAGGTCCCCGAAGAAAACGACAGACACCATTGGTCTATTTCTTATGTCAGAACGTTAGACCGAAAAATCAGGCTGCAGGCTGGGTAATTCTGGGTTTTAGGGGCCTAAATTATTATAGGTTGCTAACTTCAGCGTGTGTGGTTTATTGCGTCAGAAGACACGTTGACGGAATAAACTGCACACGCTGAAGTTAGCAACCTACAATAATTTAGGCCCCTAAAACCAAGGATTACCGCAGGCTGTGTATACGACACAAATGTAACTAAGGTCCGGCAAAAACAACCATCTTCTAGAGGTTGTGGATACACTATTTGTCTATTTCACGCAATAATTTCATTTGATATGACTGTGCGTATTCTTGATATCTTAAAAAAGATGTCAGATAACCTTAGACCGATGTAATCTGTCGTTGTTATTCGGGGGCTTCTCATTTTTAACAATATTGACATCATCAGTCAGCCCCCTCAACAAACCGACTGATGATGTCAATATTGTTAAAAATGACAAGCCCCCGAAACAACGACAGATTACATCGGTCTAGGACGACCTAAACTCTTCAAAAGGTGCTTAATTGGTGATTAATAATAGCCCACTTCTTGCACGGACGTACTCGATTACTAACATTAATGTTCTAGCCATTTTATCTAGTGTGACGTACGTACATGTGTATCAGTTTGCACATGCGCATCACACTCGATACCTTCAGAAAACATGGCGAATGTGTCTGGCAAGAAATAGCGGGACATCTAGATATAATGCTGTTTGTACAACACATGATTATAATGCATTACAATTGTGCATCCGGGCAGTCAAGGAGAATTTGCTGAATGTGTGTAATTGCGTTTTAGGTTCACCATTTCTTCAGTTTTGAAGAAGTGGCCGCAAACTTTATGACTGATCCACATTGGTTGAGATATAGGGTCGATGCCCACACGCATGCTGCGTGCAGGCCGTCGCGGTAACCCTACCCCATGCCTTCACACATGAATGAACATTTACCAAGGTAGACAGAAAGCTTCGACGCTCGACCTGTGTGTGTATCGAGTCTGGTCGTTTTTCAGAGGTTTTAATGGACAATTTGGACGGACATTTTACGGGCAACTACCTAGTATCTCCTAGAGAGGAGGTACTCTTTTCCTATAAAATGTCTGTCCAAATCGTCTGTTAAAACCTCTGAAAAACGGACATTTTACAGGTACCTAGTATCTCCTAGAGAGGAGATACTTTTTACTTGTAAAATGTCCATCCAAATCGTCCGTTAAAACCTCTGCAAAACGACCGGACTCTATACACAGGTCGAAGCCTTTGGTCTATTACCAAGGCTGCCAAGAGGAGAATACAAGCAGGTGTAAGGGGTAGTATAGCATCATTGCACTATACACCCCATACTTGTATGGGTGGTAACGTCAGCTTTTGTATTCTCCCACACATGGGGACAAAGTGAAAGTGGGGACTTACCGCGACATCCCACACGCAGCATGCATATCATGTAGTCTATGTTGGTAAGTTAATCCATTTGTCTACCTTTTCTTAGAAACTAGAACACATTCACTCATAAAAAATATATTATGAAACTGAAAATTGTACATCACATGTTCGGCACCAATTTTGTTTAATTAAGGGTGTCTGCTTCCTTAAACAGGAAATTTTTCCAATGCCTTGTACTGACACATTCGCCTTGCTTTTCCAAAGACTTATTGAATCGTGCCATGCCAGCCCAGTGAGCCCACACACTCACGTGGTGATGCAGCGGGCTTGGCGCAGCTTCAGAAAAACATGGCGAATGTGTCGAAATGAGATGTCAGAAAGAAACCTTCCTGTTAAGGAAGCAGACACCAGAAATGTAACAGAATTTGGTGTCGGATAAGTGAAGTACAATTTTTTACTTTCATGTTGTATTTTATTACAAGTGAATGTGTTCTTGTTTCTGAGAAAAGTTAGACAAACTGATATACATTGCCTAATTGCCTAGTTTGCCTAATTAATTTGATTGTACTCAGCCCGTACGCAAGTGCGTGCGGGCTGTCACAGTAAAGTCGGGACAAAGTAAAGGGTTGCCGTGACCCAAGAATGTCAGTGGTGGATCTACATGTAGTATTTCAGTGGGCCGGGGGGGGGGGGGTAGCGGCACATCAAGTTTCCAATTAGGGACTTGGAAAATAATGAGAAATGTGCGCGAAGCGAGAAGTCCCTTGCGGCCAGGGTCCAGGGCCCGCTTAAAGGGCCGTGGAAGCTCAGATGCTCTCTGGTGCAATCTAAGCCTTAATTTGGGAGAATTTTATCTAACAAATTAAAATAGATTCATTTTAAAAATAGGTAAAATCTTCAGTGGGAGTGCATTTTTCTCTATTCCTCAAAGATATCATGAAAAATTAATTATACGTATAGAATTGGGCAGCCAATGAATCCACTGATAATGTTGTTTTAAATGTTTGTATTGCATTGAATGAATTATTATTCATAAGGGGCACATCAAGTTTCCAATTAGCGACTTGGAAAATAATGAGAAATGTGCAGAGAAGTCCCTTGCGGCCAGGGTCCCGGGCCCACTTAAAGGGCCGTGGAAGCTCAGATGCTCTCTGGTGCAATCTAAGCCTTAATTTGGGAGAATTTTATCTAACAAATTAAAATAGATTCATTTTAAAAATAGGTAAAATCTTCAGTGGGAGGGCATTTTTCTCTATTCGTCAATGATATCATGAAAAATTAATTATACGTATAGAATTGGGCAGCCAATGAATCTCCTGATAATGTTGTTTTAAATGTTTGTATTGCATTGAATGAATTATTATTCATAAGCCGGGGTGTAAAATTTAAGTGCACAAGCTCATAGACTATGGCCTTAAAATGTGAAATTGTTGCTGTACACATGCATGCCTGCCACAGAAACTTTTAAATGAGATATCAGTGTAGTCACAATATTATGTAGATTTGTCAGTTCTTAGAAATTGGCATGAATTCTGTGTGAGAAAAAGGGCAATATATTTAAGCAAATCAACTATGTCATCTAGTCATCTACATAAAGTATGATTTCTAAATTACTTATTGTCCATTCAAAAATAACAGTAGAATATTTTCAATTCTAAATGCTTCAATGGTACAAGAATTTAGTAAATTTTTCTCTCTTTTTTTATTCACAGATATTTGGAAAATATGGTCAAGTAGCAAGGTAATTTCAGTACTCCCCATGATGTAAAGTATGTCTGCATACATGTGTTCTGTCTTGTATGTTTTTGCACATGATATATATATTGATTGTAGAATCAATATTTGATAAATTAACAATTACTTAAATTGTACTTTATCATTAAATAGTTAATGAATATTGGATTTATTATTCATAATATTTATGTATGTTGTATCAAAATACTTACTATCACCAATTTGCGGTCGATTATAACTGCTTTCTAGGCCCTCCTTTATCATTCTTGTTATTCAAATGAGAGTTAAACTAATTAAGACACACTTACCTACTATTTTTCTTGTGAGCTTTGATCAGTGGGTATTCCTTTTTCACTTGAAATTGAAAATACACAATTCAGGTCTGGCAGTCAGACTAATTTAAAGATCTGAAAAATTAAAATTCAGTTCCCTAATTTATATCCATGCATTCTATTTGAAGTTGTCAGCATTTATTTTCATGAAACCCGACTTTCAGACCCAAGGCTTTTGTGAGAGGTGAAGATTTATTTGAATCTTATCCAAATGGTTTCATCCTATTTGGTCAGTAAGTTCATTTCGCATTGTGCAAATCATGGAAACAATCTTCAATAGTCATTTGCTAGCTTTGCATGTAATCTTTATGACTTTGAAAAAAAGTTGGTGTATAAGTTTATAAACGTGTAGCTTTGTTTTGAATTTTAACATCATCTTGCATCAAATTATTATTTCTTTTAGATCATTAGAAATACTAAAATATTAAAAATTCTCATAATGTAAGTTGTAGGCATACTTCAATTGATTTTGTACAAATAAAACTATTGATTCCCATTTATAGGGTTACAGTAATGAAGGATAAGGAAACAAGACGGAGCAAAGGAGTGGCATTTGTGCTCTATGTACAAAGGGATTCAGCTTACAAAGCACTCAAGTCACTAAATGGCAGAGAGGTAGGTATTACGAGAGATGCAATCCTGCAAATTTCCAATCCTCCAGTCTTGAACACTTCCCTTTCTGTCACTTTGCTGCACAAAGGTAAAGGTAAGGTTGGTTTATAGTCTTGGATCAGCGCCTTTAAGGCACTCTCTCACAACTTTACCTTCCCTGATCATCAGACCATATCATGCCTGCACAAGTGTACACCAGCTCCACTCCCTGGGTTGTATTCCAAGCCTGGCTGCCACCAAGGTGCTCAAGCCAATTTTGCCTTCCAGTGTAATTTCTTGTCCTCTCAGGTACCCATTTGCATACCTGCCAACCAGCACGGATTTTTCCAGGGCAGTTCTGTTCTTATTAAGGTTACTAGGCGGTGCGTTCAACAACAAAAACATAGATTACAATAAAAATAGAACATGAATGTCCAAAGTAAATTAAACTACTGAACCAAATGCCTTGGTTACTATAGTGAGTTTAATACAATGCCAATAAATTGTAATGGAAATGACATGTTTTCATTCAATGGTGAGTGACAGAACAAAA
>JZLH01S0032515.1:29042-36542 GCA_001188425.1 Eucidaris tribuloides
TATGACCATCCTGGTACTGCAGCCAGTTTGTAACTAAGCCCCACCACACACTACATGATCGGTCTACGATCCAATTTTGAAAGAAAATGGAATAGTATATGATATAAACATATCAAGACATCACAATTTCTTTATTACAGTTCTGAATAGTCATACAGAAAGTAAAATTAAAAATATGGCCCTTTTCGAGCTCTCTAGTCGGAGGAAAATCCAAATCAGCTCTGAATTCCACGAATCATAGTGTCAAAGAAGTCCTACCATTGTCTACGATTTGAAAATAATTCAGCCCTTACTCCGGGTTCAAGGCAGACAGCATACTAAAATCACATTTTTAATATTCATATTATTGTTCAGAACCCGAATCAAGCTAGATTTAAATTCATCACTAAGACGAATTGGTGATCCGCGTAACCGCTCCGATCATTAAATTTAAAGAAAATGTGACAATGTATATCAATTATCATTGCATGATGAAATATGTCCCTCATCACCTGAAATTGTCTATCAAACATTAATTGAAAATTTGACATGCGCATACGCGTTCGTCACGACGCCTGGATGGTTATGAGGACAGTGATGACTTTTGACCTGAAGTTACTGTGTACCAAGTTTTGTTATCTTAATCCACCACATTCATGAGATATGCGCACAATACGATTTCTCTTTGTGACGTCATAGATGACGTCCTTTTCGACGTCATAGATGACGTCACAACACTTTGGCATAGAAAGCGATGACTGAAATGTTATCTACGCATCATAGTCTATCAGAATAAACAAAAGTAGGGGTCACCGTTAATTCTAGAGAGTTATGGGTGATTTAATGCCTACCATTCACTACGTGCGCATATATGTTTTTTGGACCTGTAAGTGATTTTTGCGTCCGGGTGGTTGGCAAAGGGTTCTAATTGATGGAGAATTCAGTCAGACATCGAAATCCATCGAAAAAACGATGGTATTTGGTCAGGAAAGGGGGACGTGCGAAAAAAAATGCGCACTTACGCGCGCGCACCAAATGCTCCAAATGACCTGAAACGTATACTGCTGTTTATAAGAAGTCATTTGGAGCATTCTACAACTTTTAAAAATTTTGACGTGCCCGTGCAAGCCCATCGTGATGCGCACACATGTGGTTAGGTCTAAAAGTTGACCCTTGACCTTAACTCGACTTCTGCCAAATTTCTTTGTTTTATTCCACTGCCGGTTTGAGATATTGCAAATGTAGGTTAAAGGTTAGTGACATGATTGGGAACACTTGAAAATGCCTCAAGAACCAAATGAGTTGAAATATACACCAACTATGCACTAGCAGGAGTGGATCTCCCACCTGGGAGGATTTGTCTGTAATTTGTTTACTTAAGGAGAATCAAGCATAAACATAGGAGTATCTAATTTTTTGCCGGGTACGATAAAAATAAGCCCCATAGAGAGCCACACAGCAGGTTTCCGTGCTACGAGTGACGTTGACATTGTTAATTTTAGAACGAGTCAACGTTTGACTATAAGATTTTCACAGGAGAATCCTTGCATAGTTCACTTGATTCTAGAGTAGTTTCAGCCCAAGTTGAGGACTACCCCCAATCATGTCATTTACCTTTAAGACTAGCTTTTGGCTTATGACGTCATAGATGACGTCACAGACATTGATAGGAGAACATTCTCGAGGTATTGACATGGGACATAACTATGCTAAGTTACAAAACTAATGCACTCATCGTTCTCGAGATATCGCGTGCACAAAAATGGCGAGAAAGAAACACTATAAAGAAGAAAGATGAAAAAAATTCTGATAAAATCTATGGTGATCCGCGTATTTGTTGAAATGCCCATATTAAATGTTAGTGCGACTTATTGCCATATCGGATTATAGCCAATCGTGTAGAGCGCACAGGTGAAGGGCATGAAAATGTTCAGTGACCAGAATGAGTTTCAAGATAAGCTGTAGAAAAGAGAGGTCATCAGTTGAGTGGTGGTATCCCGATACTTATCGATAAGATGTTTACAATGGTGTACAGTGTATAATATTTTCTTTCAAAGCAAAATCTGGATGCATGGGCCGAGGGCAGCAATAATCCATGTTAAATCAATTTTTTGGGTATTGTTGGCATAGATTAAGCTGGTCTTTCTATGTCTCTGATAGCATTTTTGCAGGTTGCATGACTTGTACCCATCATCTTGTCTGAATTGTAATTTGGGTATGAACCAACATTCTGATGAAGTCCCAGATGTAACATATGTCATCAATGGTTTGTGTAGAAATGGTCAGAATTGACTACAGTTGGCTTTGCTTACATGCACATGCAAGTCAAAGTCATTGGGACCAAGCAAAAGGCTTGGGCCTTCAACTTAAGCAATATGATGTCAACATTTTTCCCCAACGTCTCAAAACTGATTGACTTATCCAAAACTCAGCCTCTGTGACTTTGACATATGAAAAGACAACTATACTTTTACTCTTCCCAAGGACCTGAATCACCACCTATGATGACAATGTATGAAAGTTTGATATAATATAGAAAGTCAGCAGTCAATATAGTGTGTTATTATTGACCTCATCCTCATAAACAAATATTCACTGTTATATTGGAGAAAGAACATATTTTTTTTTCTTTACTTTGATTACCTTACTAGAGTTAAGTGCCATTTTGAAGAGTGACCCTACAGTTAAAACAGGGTGTAAGTGCACCTATGGGTGAAACTTGTGTAGGTCATTAACATAATGATATGGGTGTTTGAATAACTATGGCTTGTCAAATTGTCAATAACTAGTACTTAGTCCTAGTTTGGTTGCTGTTAGGGGCATCAGTGGTGTAAATTGTGACAAAGTCATACTATTGAGGGATTAAATGTCAAATTACATGTTGGCAATTCCAGCATTACAGACATTACATTCAGACACTTTTTGGCAACTTTGGGGGCTTATTTCTAGAAATCATGATTATCATTCTGAATCTATATAGTATTCTCAAACAGGTCACCGTGACATATTAACAGTTTAAATTTGAATAAATTTCTTTTTATCATTTGGTAGTTATCATGCATAATGCTTGCCGTTACGGACATTACATTTTTGGACATGACTTTTCACCTACCGACGCATTTGTCAACAATTTTGTGAGCTTAAGCGTGAAGTTAATCCAATTTTCTTCTGAAATGGGTGCTGAGGACCTGTTTAAGTTGTAGAATGCTAATTAGGTACAAACAGATTCAGTATATCCCATACAGGACCATAAATGTTGCATTACAGACATTACATTTTTAATGTTATGGACATTACACCTTGGACCACTTTTTTAGGTCCTTACATTTATACTTAAAAGCATTTGATAACTAATGTAAAGCTAATATTTGTCATTTCTGGTCCTTTCTTAACTATAAACTACTATAAATTAATTCTGGAGTGCTGTTGAATGTCAAATAATGAGACTCAAAGATTGTGTGTTTTTCAAAAAAGATAAGAACATTTTGCAAGAAAATGGGTTTTTGAAGAAAAGTATGTCTAAATATACTTCAAAATGTATTCAAATACCACTCAAATTAAAGAGTTTGATGAGTTCTTTTGTGTGATACTAAATCTGTCACTGTAGCGCTTATATTTTTTGAATTATTACAGATTTCATGATTTTGAGCCCAGGTAACATTTCTCACGGAATTGCCCATGTACACATATTATTATGATGCATTTTCATAGAATCCTTAATTTTAATCCCACTTCATCTGCACATGGCCATTGCACACAATGAGACATGCATTGTGACTGGGATTTAAAGGTAAATGACATGATTGGGGGGTAGTCCTCAACTTGAGGTAAAACTATTCTAGAATCAAGTAAACTATGCAAAATATTGTAGTCAAAAGTTGACTATTTTAAATAACTTCCATCTGTATACCTTGTGACAGACAAATTGGTTGTGTAGCTTTCAATGGGATTTATTTATCTTGAGCCTTGAGAGAAATAAATTGCTGGTATGTTTATGCTTGATTTGGCTTAAGTAAACAAATTCAAGATAAATCCTTCCAGCCAGGAGATACACTCCAGCTGGTGTATCTGTGGTATATCTTTCCACCAGTTTGGTTTGAGAAGCATTTTTTCCCCATCATGTCACTGCCCTTTAATGTGAAAATCTCAAGGTCATGTGCTAATTCATTTTTATCTACTCATTGGTAGAAAACATGCACCCACACTAATTGCAAGTATAGAAAATAATAAAATACACAAAGATGTAATTTTTGATTTAAAAAGGTGTTTTATTTGTCAAGAAATGATATGTGTGGAAATCACTGAACTAACATGTAGTCTAGCAATCAGACACATTACACCAACATTTTCAACATTTCTTCCTCTCTTGTTTATAGCAACTGATGACAGCTGCAACCTTAGATCCTGTTAGGATTGCAAAATTCCTGGGAATTTTCAGAGTGGAAAATTTCCATGGGAATTTTTGGAAACTTTCTGGAAATATTGGGAATTTTCAGCAACTTTCGGAAACTTTGCATATTTTCATAAATTTAACATTTGAATTTCAATATTCAAATGATCAATGATCTAATATATCAGAAATGTCATGATATTAAAACATTTACTCTAATGCAAAGAAGAAACAAGATGTAACAATCATAAGTTAAATCATGAAAATGAACATTCGTAATTTGACTTTGTGTGCAACATGTGTGTAATATTAGCTCGACCAGCCATACTTCTGAAACATGCCAGCCTGATGCGACAGTGTAATCCAACTCTTATATGTACTCAAACTTTGTGAATGAAATAGCAACACGATGGACAAGTCCACTCACTGACATAAACATTTTAATGGAATTTTTCACTTCATACATACACACTGCACACATTTTACATTACAATGTGGGATCAGATACAGTGTACATCTCATCCACACATATATAATGTGTGTGGTCTTTCATATGAGCTGATTTATCCTCATGAAATGCCAAGGCAAGCCAAAAGAGATGTAGAAACTATTTCACTGATGTGAAGAAGTGCTATACAACAGAGTACTGATGAAATTTTTCAAAAATAAAATAATTTTCCATTTAATTTCAGAAAATTAAAATTCCCAAAATTCCCAGCCCATTGAAAATTCCCAAAACTTTCAATGGAATGTTTCCAATCCTTTGCAACCCTAGATCCTGTATCCTTGTCCGTCTTAACCCTTTGAGTCTCATAATTCAAAAACAACACTGACATAACCCCATAAATTGCCAATGGGACTGAGGAGGTTGATGCAGCAGGTTAAGCTTCTAATAACTACATGTTCTTGCATCGAGAGAGCGTGATGACTGATGACTTCATGTTCGTCTCATCATTTTTATCACACTGTAGCCCAACAAAACCATTTGTTACTTAGGCTCACAACCCAAACTGGCTCAATACGGCAAGTCACCATGGTAACGACGAGCTGATATTCCACAGCATGATCTTTCCTGGTCAACCAGCAGTCCAGAAGAGAATGATATATATGAGTTGGTGCCACATCATATATCTTGGTAGAGCAGTTCATACTTGGGTATATTACGAGGATCTATAGGGCTGGTAACCATCAGTTTACCCCGCATGGCTCCCCTAAAAATGACTTCCACCAGATCTATGAAATCCTGCTTGGTCTTGAAGCTTCCAATAAATTTGGTATGGTCAGGTGTTCTGTTCAGGTAAATGAAAATGACAGGGATATTACATTCTTGAGACTTAAATACTTCATTCTTTGTAAATACACACTACATGTACAATTGATTGGTCAAACTGGTGTTGGTAATTTTGTACAAGAATATGCAACATTAGACTCCTTGGGACCACAAGGATTAATTTGTTCAAGGTTGCAAAAATAATGCAATACAAAGTAAATTTACATTTTGGAACAAAACAAATTAGTAATAAATTATAGCAAACTTTTAGTATACCTGTGTTCTTTATGATGAAAGTACTGTATTACCAAGTGAATAATAATATTTCCTTCAACAAGTAGTAACAAATGATATACTTACTGATTAAAACTGAAGAATATTGTGTCAAGTAGGCAAATTTTTCAACAAAAAACCTTAAAGGTATTGGCTAACATTTACCACAGTTAAAAAAAATCTGAGCCGCATGATTCCCCATGCTACCAGTGTCTTTGATAAGGTCTAAAAATGAAGCCCTGAAAAAATTGTATTTCAAAATGATTATTTAGTGCTTTAAAAAAAAATGAAAATCGTAACTTCGTAAGTTGACCAGATTCACTTGCCCATTTCCTCCCATAGACTTACTGTGTGTACACCTAGATTAATAAAACTCGCCCCGAGTTTTATGTTTATTCATGTATAACTTGCCATTGGCAGTGTAACTTTCCAAACTTTTGTATTCTAGGGTGTTTATTTGTCCATTTGAACACTACTATGTAGCTCAGATATCAAAGTTTGACAATTTTTTTAAAATTGAAGCCCCACAATGTTAGCCTATCACTTTAAACTCAAGATGGCTCTTAAAGATTCTTCCAAGGTATAAGGTGTATGTACCTAACTAACTATGCCTGCATAGGGACAGTTATTTTCCGTTTTACAGGTAAATCAAATGGAAAATCCATTTCGTTCTTATACTTTTCACGTAAAAATTCATGGAATTCACCTTAGCAAAACGGAATTCATGTTTTTGCTGTGTACATTTTCTTTGATAAAACGGAATTTCCATTTTGAGTTGAAACGGAAATACAGGTTTTCAGAAACGGAAACGACCATTTTTTGAAATGGAAAATCACTGTCTCTACATGCAAATGTAAAAAAAAACACCACTTTGTACACTAGAGGTTTTCACTAGAGGTTTGGAATGTGGTCTTTCCAGGAAATGTTCACAGCTCTATGCAGTAGTTGTGTAAAGGCGACTCCCGTTATGACAAAGTCCTCGGGGATCAGCAATTTTCTCTCATCGTATCAAAATTTCATAAGACCAAACATTTCGTTATAACCAAATAGTGAAAGTATATAAAGATATACAGATAATAATTTTGGGACCTGAACTTCTACTTCATTGTAACAGTAATTTTGTTATAACCATATTCGTTATAACGGGAGTGCACTGTATCAGCACCATCAATACGAGCTTCCATTTTCTTAGTGACTGTCCATGTTTCTGACCCATACAGCAAGATTGACTCCACACAGGCTCTAAATATTCCAATTTTCACAGTGTGATCGAGATCAGATTTCCAGATCCTGTAAAGCTGATTGCATGCCCTCCATGCTTGAGCCATCCTGAACTTGAAGTTATAAAGTCATAAATAGACAGATACAATCATGCAAGTACCATCACTAATTCTTACCCATAGTCGACCTTCATGTGTTGGCCATTGAAGAAGAATACTGTTGCTGGTATAAGGGTGATGTCAAAGTACTGGGTGTACACAGGAACACGGTCTGCATCAACACAATATATAACGGCCATGTTTCCAAGGTCTTGATATGTCTTCGACAGCTTTATGGAAAAGATAAATGAACAATAAATTTAACATCT
>JZLH01S0032515.1:41542-50510 GCA_001188425.1 Eucidaris tribuloides
GGAATTTACGTGATGATGATGCAGTGCATCATGCACGTACGTAGCAGACACCAGTCACATGACTCAAATCAATGTAGATCGATCTTCACCTTGCAGTTTTTTGCTCAGGCTCAATCACATTGAGGTAGTATTTGATCAAATAAAAAATATATAATCAAGAAAAAATTTCAATCATTTCAAAATATAATTCTATTATATTATTTGAAATATAATATTATCAATTTATAACAATTTTTACTTTTAATTTACTTCTAATAAAACTGTAATCAATGTACCTTTAGATTAGCAACACACAGGTAATCGATCTGAGTATTGATCACAATCGAATCCCGGCGAATTGATCCAGCCAGCTTTGTCAAAAGTTAAAATTAACAACGTTAGCGATAAGGACTGGACTAATTTCCAAGTCTGTTTTTGTTCTGAATTGCATCGCTGAATTTGGGTATTGTTTCGCAGCCAACGGGATTGAAGACCAAGGCAGACAAGCAAGATTTTCGTTCATCTCAGTGACGATCTCGCCGGTCACCAGGCCAGCAGTGACGGGTTGGTGCGACCAGTCAACCGCCAGAGTTTAGGGGCTGCAGATCCTGCACTCAGTGCACTGATCAACTGACTCCGACGTGCGGCAGCATCTTTTGCTCTGTACTACCCTATACTCTTCTACGGGTGTGTGCGGGCGAGTTGGAAGGCGGCAGCCCTACTTTGGTCTACTTACTGTGACGAAGTGAGTCCATGGTAATATGAATTATGATGACCTTGGGACTATAACTTTTTAGGCTTAGCTCGTCAATCAACCCATTTCCTTGTTCCTTATTTCCATTTCTTTAACTGTTTTGAGATGAACTTTGACTGTCTTGAGTCAGACAGTCGACAGCCCACAATTATATCATCATCATCATCATCATCATCATCTGGTACAGGAAGAAGGCGTCGCCATCGGCCTGTAACTTCCGGTCAATGCTTCTGCTCTGTACTGCTAAGACTTGGACTAGTTAACGATGTAAGAAACTCAAGGGGTAGAATAGTACAAGCGTTTTGTATATCAGACAAATCTCGACATGTTTATCATGGATTCATGCCACTTAATTTGTAGTTTGAGTTAATTTAACAATTTTTTTTTATCAATGTGTCAAAAATTATGTGAAACTCTGTCCTTTTTTTCACATTGTCACAGAAATCTGAAAACAATGTGAAACCTACCATTTGTTTAGAACAGGAGAAAAATACATGGGGGCGCAGGGCGATTTCACCCCCAAAATGGTAAAAGAGTCCCCGAAAGGGTTCAATACAAAAGAATATCTGGGAAGCACTGAAGTCTGAACCAGGAAAAGATGCCCCCAAAAGAAAAATTTAAATTTTTTCCCTAGTTTATAATCACATAATCTATTGCACAGATTTTTAATCATCAGTGAATACATTGCTATGCAAAATACCTGCTCTTTCCCCACCCCATTTTTTAAATTGATTTCTATAGAGCGGATTCATTTCAGAGCTTCAAGACATAGATCGTAATCTAATATGGTCGAAAAGAACTTAAAGCTCAAGTATAGTTTTGGCGATTTTTTTTTTTCATTTGAAAGCAGCCTTTATGCCCAAAGGTCATATCACACCAATAACAAATTCTGAATGTTTTAGTTTTTTTTTAATATTTCATGAAAAATCTTCGGGGGGGGGGGGGGACCCCCGAGATTTTCGATTATATTTCACATTATAGTATCCAATGTGTTAATAAGGAGTGAAGGTTATCTGAATTATACCTCATCAGAAAGATCAGAGTCTCAATTTAATAATACTTTGAATTACCCTGCTGATTGTTTTCTGATCTTATGATTCATTTAGTTTATTTTCATTACATTACAGGTGATCAATCTCACTCATCTAGTAATCACTTCTAAAAGCTACTTCACACTTTGCAGGGAAAATGGAGAGATGGAAAACAATTATATCCCAGTTGTCGTTTATTGTTACTGTTGGTGTAGTAACAACAAGCAGCATCCTGAAAATTGTAGTTGCAGTCGAGGTAAGTTAACAAGCTCTTGCCTTATTTGCTCAATAAAACCTAATGTTTCCTGAAGGTTTTATGTACAAGGGTTGTTTCACAATCAGGATACATATTGCCAAAAACCATTATATGACTTCACTGCAAAAAATGAATTCACTTGTTGTTGTAAACTTTCATACCTAGCAATTGGCCACTGCACAGTCTGTCTACAGTGCAGTGAAGAAACTGTTTGAAATGAACAATTCAATTACAAATTGTGTATGTTTGTGTCAATTTTGAACAATTTCACAGTCTCATCTGATCTCTATGAATTTATGAACATTATCATTAATGACACCAATGACAATTACAGATCAGGGAGACCTGTAAAGTAAAAACTGAGTCTAGCTTATTCAAATTCCAAACCCATGTGAGATGGTGACATGTTAATAAATTATGATGCTGGGTCAAAATCTGGAAGGAAATTCCGTCAAAAATGTCCCCTCCAAATTTGACATAAATATGGCATACCTAGGCATTCCCAAGGACAGCATTTTGTTGTCATAAAAACAAGTCGTCTATATCCTTCAAACCTGTAAAATTTACTTTGTCCATAGTCCTCAAGATTTCAGTTGGTAAACATAACAAAGTCGTTAGTTGGAATTCCGTCAAAAAGTGTCCTCTCCGAAAAAACAGCCTTTCCATCTCATTTTTTGACATCATATATTCTGATTAAAACTTATTTCAAGGTATGGATATTTGACATACAAAAGCACACTTACTATGTCTATCTGTAAATAAACCAGGACTGCTGTATCCCCCTCTTTATAATTCAGTACACAAAACTTTATATACCCACATCACCTTTACTAATAATATGCGAAGGCTGAAAAAAAATTGGGGGGACTTGACGCCTCCAAATTTTACAGTTTTTATATATGACCTATTTGCTACACAAAATAAAAAAAAATTGAAGGAAAAAAAGAAACTTGATTTTTGACCCCCTGTGACTGTGAGACTAATTGATGTACCCTGATTGTAAAACAACCCACAAAGTAGTAGGGTGATTCTGTACTATAAAGAATAGCCATTTTTACAACATTTTATAATAAAATCTGCTGTCCAAACAAATGAGGAAACAAGATTTTGTTTAGGGTAATAGTGCTAGCAGAAGGCTCATGTAATAAGTGGACATTGGGAGTAAGTTATCATTTCTCATTGAAATAAAATGAAATTAGTCTCATGTTGTATGGGACATCGCTGTGTCCTGTACGACAGGCACCATTTTCCCCTCAATTTCAGTCAAAAAGGAGAATTTACTCCAGATAACTAGTTGTGTATATACCTTCACAAGTTCACATAGCACTTGAAGTGATAGGCTAACATTGTGGAGCTTCAATTTAAAACATTGTCAAACTTTGATATCTGAGCTACATAGTAGTGTTCATATGGACAAATAAACACCCTAGAATAAAAAAGTTTGAAAAGTTACACTGCCAATGGCAAGTTATGCATGAATAAACAATTAAAACTCGGGGCGAGTTTAAATAGCCTAGGTGTACACACAGTAAGTCTATGGGAGAAAATGGGCAGGTGAATCCGATCAACTTACGATTTTCACTTTTTTAAAGCACTAAATGATCATTTCGAAATACAATTTTTTTCAGGGCGTCATTTTTAGACCTTATCAAAGACAATGGTAGCATGGGGAATCATGTAACTTAGATTTTTTTAACTGTGATAAATGTTAGCCAATACCTTTAAAAGTGACCATGAAAGATATCTTAAATTGTTTAAAGTATGGTCGGGCGACTGAACAATGTTGTAAAATTTTCGTTACGGAATCACCCAGCAGCAGAACTTTGTCCATCAGTGTGTGTGACCCTGTATGTCCTTATGAAATTATTAAGGCTAAACCCATCCACAGAACAGCAAAATACAATGTAAACTTTCTACAATTCAACAATTTAATGCTTCTCTACACCTATAAGTATTTACTAGATACCTGTAATTTTGAGAAAGTGGATGACTTGTGATTTTTTACACTTTACAGAACACTTGCCAAGTTTTTGTTTAATATCAAAGTATTGATATTCATTTATTTATATGTATATTTATGACTATAGACAAGTGCAAATCATTGTTGTTCTCTTAAAACAAACCCTGTATGAACATTTACATTTTGTTTATTTACATTTACATTATTGAGTTTGAAAAAAGTGTGAATTTCTGATATTTGTAGAGTGGTCACAAATGGCTACAAATCTATCACAAACTGAGTTGCATCTTTGAGAACATTGCTTGAAAATGTTTGTGTTTTGTTATTAAGGAAAAAATTCTCTATACCATGTACTACATGTATTTAATGTTTTTTTAACCTTTCACAGCTGTTCTTTCTGAAATGCCTCTGTTCTTTTTGTATTACAGGAAAAAGTTAATCATTATCACGGAGCTATAATACATTATCCATATTTCATTTTCTTTTCATCTGCAATCTAGATTTCATACATGGAAGAGGAGTACAATGCATACATACATCACTACAAAACATTTCCAGGACCATTACAGAATATGTCAACAAAGAGCATGTTTCTCCTGGGCAAAGGTGCTTCATTGGCAGTGGAAGAGTACAATAGGAAATTTGCAGTAAGCTTGCATGTGTTTATCTTTAATAGTACTTGATGAGGTCAATGCTAGTATATTCTTCCCTATGTCAACCATATACACAAAATGCATTCCCAAATGTGTGAGAAGAGGAAAGATCACTATGCATGAATATTCTTCTAGTAGCTACAAACGAACTTACTACAGAATAGACAAAAGGAAATAGTACATGGGTGTGAACAGGGGGTGGTTATGAGGGTTGTACAACCCTCCCCCAAATTTCAAAAGGTCCCCATTTTTTAGAAAGACACTGAAAAAATAGAAAACGAATCATCATGCTGTAATTTCATGGTGCAAAGGTCCAAAAAAATATGATCATGACCCATCCAGAAATTATTTCAATGTTGTAAAATGGTCTGAAAAATTATGATGATGACCCACCCAGAAAAATCCTGGATACACCCCTGTAGCAACTAGCAAGATTGGAAGCAGTCCTCAATGTAGGGTAACTCAGTACATCAAGTAAATTGTAAGAGCTTTTAAAGCTTTAAATGTTTTGATGTCAAATGCTTTATCTTGGTTACACAAATACTGTCTGAAATAATGTGACAGGCAAATTTTTTCACTTCAAGGAAATGAAATAAAACAGCAACAAATCCAACAAAGTACAACAAATTATTAAAACGCCAGAACAAATCATCAGCTTGTGTGTTGTATGTATATGGCAGCAAATTATATGAATGTTTGGTTTATTCTTCACTAACTTGTTCCTTTTATTGTGATCCAAACAATAAGAAATATTGTTTGAGTGTGCACAGACAGAAGATTGTGTACTTTTCATCTAGCGGATATCTCCTGCACAGCACAGAACTGTTCATATCAGGTGTGAATTCATTTGGGTGATTTCATGAATTATGTGGTTAGGTGGAACATAATTATGGAGTGAAAAAAAGCTCATTGTTATTTCACATACTAGTCCAGTGTCCACATTATGTCTTTATTTCAAATACTTGTCCACAAAATGTTAATAGTGAGCAAGCTTGTAATGAAATAAGATGAAATAGAATTGCCATGCACATGGTTTCATTTTGCTGCTCTAGTTATAGTTCAAAACATCTTTTGTCCGTTGCAGGCTGAATACCAATTAAGATATCTCCAAGATGTCAAGAGGAGACCAAACACAGACACTGTAATCTATGGTCTTCACATAGAGTCTTACAAAGAAGGAATCATCGGAGCAACATTTGAGACTAAGATCCAATACACGTCCAACCAGTCTATTGCATTTTCTCTACTTAAATCAGGTAGTGTTCTACTTAAATCTGACCTCCTTCATATTGTTCAGTTTGTTGACTCACATTAAAGGTATTGGCTAACATTTACCACAGTTAACAAAATCTGAGGCGCATGATTCCCTATGCTACCAGTGTCTTTGATGAGGTCTAAAAATGCAGCCCTGAAAAAATTGTATTTCAAAATGATTATTTAGTGCTTTAAAAAAGTGAAAATCGTAAGTTGACCAGATTCACTTGCCCATTTCCTACCATAGACTTACTGTGTGTAATAATAAAACTCGCCCCGAGTTTTATTGTTTATTCATGTATAACTTGCCATAGGCAGTGTAACTTTCCGAGCTTTTGTATTCTAGGGGGTTTATTTGTCCATTTGAACACTACTATGTAGCTCAGATATCAAAGTTTGACAATTTTTTAAATTGAAGCTCCACAATGTTAGCCTATCTCTTTAACTGATACTCTTGCCGTTTATTTGTTTCTCTCCATTATTTCTTGTATGACACTTGACAATTTTTTCCAGTAATAGAAACTGTATGTTGAGTAAATTTTAGTGGTGCAGATGTTCAGTGCATCTATTGTATTAATTGTCTAGAGGTAGTCAGTCACTTTACATCGTACATTAATTTTTATAGTTCATGTATTTCCTCTGTCTTTCATTTTGTTTCAGATATTTTGAATAATTCTTCCAGCAGCATGTGTGATAAATTGAGCTCTGAAGCAAAATGCACTGAGGTAAGAAAAATGCAACTTTGTGATTATTACATTTCAACATGTCTTACAGTAATACATTAGAATATTCAGATTTATTAACACATTCCTTTTGTAGTATTTTTTATCCTTTTGTCTTTTACTCTTTTTTGTATGAGTGTATTATTGTGCATCTTTTAAGTGCACTTTAATTGGAATAGGTCAATTACAAAATCCTTTTGATTACACATTAACTCACTCAGGACTTGTCATAATCAAACCTGTCATCTGTCAAGATTCTTCTGGAGACAAATTATATTAACCTGTCCATAAAGGCCTCATGTTTGTTTCATTTGGATAGACAAGGGTTTTTCACTGTACTTGTCAGTCTTATCCTGAGGTGTAAAGGGAAGTGTGTGTTATAGCAAAATCAAACTGTCTTGAATGGGATAACATTACTTTTATCTATTTTCTGTATTCATATGATTTTTTTCAAGGCTAGCTTCTGAGGGATTTGAGCATAAATATTTTCTCTAACAATTCTTGTATAAAAGGGTGCAAAGTTTTCAAAACAAATAATTTGGTGTCAGCAGGTTAATATATTGTACATTACATGTTAGAATCAGTTCCACCCCATGTGACACAACAGTTGCATAGGTGAAAAAAACTTAGTATCTCTAAAAATGTTAATGTTCATGAGAGCAAACAAACTGTTGCCTTAACACGGTAATGGATCACCATCATTTTACCCAGCTCCAGTAGCTTTGTTTTTTAGGTTATATGAGATTTGGGCAAAAAGAAAATATTACATATGAAAACCCTTTTCACTAAATTAGAAAAACAAGGTATTCTCAACCTTACAGCTAAATCCATCCTAACAAAATTAGAGCTAAACATTTTTATTTGAATAATAATTTGTGATAATTTTCTTCATCAATATCAGGAATTCAGCATATTAAGTCATTTTATGTTCATAATAAATCAACCTAGTTTTGACAAACTTTACATTCAACTTTTCTTTGCATAGTGTACGATCTTTGGTCGATGTGTCAAAGGCAATGTTCCCATTGATCCCTGGTTGGACTTTGCTTTGAAAACACAACAAGAAATACAGGTAGAGTACATTTGTTTTGTTGACATTGGACCATCTTATCTTAAATTCATATCTGCTGACATATTTTTCTATCTATTGTTTGCACGTTTATAGTTTGACAAGGTGTTAGCTTGGATTTTCAGCTTCCAAATGAAATGTACTTATTTACTAGTGAAAAAGCAAAATGCCCCTGTGCATATATTTTGAAACTAATTACTAGTGTCACATGTATTTTCTGTGTCTGCTGTCTATGGTCATTGACATTGATATATACAGTATCAAATTAACATATTTGGATACAAAATGGAAACACATGAGGGAATTGTTCTCTTCCTAACTTCCTATGTTCATATTTTGGACAGTATCATCTGCTTTTGAATATATGCCAGCCATGGGAATACAATATGGTTACCATGCAAAATAGTAATGAGTTCAATCCCATTTGCAGAATGTCGTATGTTGAACTAAATATGTTTCCTATATGTGTTACATCACATGGACATTTGAGAGGAAATCAAAATGTCTTTATCATGCATATCTGATTATATTCAGTCATTGGCATCATAAAAATGTTCAAGTGCAGTTTTAGTAAATACGTTTCTATCATGATCTTGATGTTATCCTGTCACATGTGAAAGTTAAATATTACCTCTGTCTTTTCTTTCTGACATAAATGTTACCATGAGTGTGCTATTTAGAAAGTTATTATATTTATCTTTTGGTAGTTAAATGTGAGTCATATTGTGTGGGCTAGACATGCCATTGTAATGATTATCAACATTTTAACTTTGGGTTTCTTTATTTCTTTGACTTAGATTGATGAGGAATTCACAATGGTCCAAATGCCAGCTGTAAGTATGGAATTGATTTTATTGTACTCAGCAAGAGCAGATATTTCAATCAAATACTACACTCATGAAGTCAATCTTTCACCAAGCATACAGAGCATACATCTTTAGTTTTCTCCGTTAGTTTATTTATGTATTAGCAGTTTTTTTAGCTGTTTACTCACATTTTTTAGTACACCACATTTGATTGACACTCAATGATTGAAGACTTCAAAGATAGATTGAAGATTGATAGACTTCAAAATATATAGTTTGTGACTCAAAATGAGAAATGTGATAAGATAAGCAAAATATCTCAAGGTTACCTGATTTTAGGGTGTCCATGTGAAACCTTAATACTATTGTTGATAACAAAACAGACAACTATACTGAAATTTACCTAAATGTCTTCCTCAAATATAAATCAGAATTAAAAGCTGCTGTTATTTTTCCCTTCAGTTTATGATACATGGCTTAATAA
>JZLH01S0032523.1:11060-54685 GCA_001188425.1 Eucidaris tribuloides
TTAACCTTTAAAAACAACCCTTTTTTTTGCAATTCAAGTACACTTTTATAAAATCACCCCTTTTTTGATACTAAATTCAAGAACACACACAATAACACATTTTCATTTAAAGGAGAACTTTGTTGTCCTTTTGACTGTTTTAATAGATGAGAGAGCTGAGCATAGTCTCTTCAGGCACAGTAATATTAGCATACGTGTGCTGTCTGGTAGGGCCGGGTGTAGGAGACTAGTAAGGGAATGCACTCGTGAATTATTGACCATTCTACCATTCCTTGGGGTCACTTTTGTAGCATTTTGAGCATGTCTAAAATGAAGGACACAGCAAACTTCTCTGTTTAGGTATGCACGTGTGTCTTTATTCAGCTCCTGTTCACAGACGGTTTGCAATCAATTCTGAGCAATTGCATTAGGCCTATACCACATCCCCCTTTCTAGGATCAATATTTTCAATGGAGTTCATTATTTGCAGTTAGAGTCCAAAATTATTTTAGAGGTTCTTCCACTGTACGGGCTATTTAATAATACAGTCTAATCTCGTTAAAATGAGGACCTAAAACCCATGAAAATTACCTTGATTTATCAGGTTTCTCACTATATCAGGGTTCAAAAACAAAGGAATATAAAGACCTGAGACCTGCAAAATCACCTTGTTATAACAGGATTTTGTTATATCCAACCTCTTTATATTGAGATTCCACTGTACTGTCTCTCTGGAGAAACCGGTGGAGATGGCTGCCAGTTCCGATCTCTCTCAGGAGTTGTCACATCACACTCACGTAGCGGGAAATCGGTAGGTTCGCAATCTCCATTGTCTTCACTTAGATGTTCACACGCAAAATGCTGTGGACAAAAACGTGTTGATTATTTCAGAATGTCCCTCTCGGAGTTGACGCTATGTAGGATCGAGGTGTTTTTCCTCTGCCGATGATTGTTGTTAGTTGCATTCACTCGTAATACCATACTTTCTCCCCTGGTTGAAGATCTGGAAGGTGTGTGACTCAATGGCACCTATTGTAGCTCTCGGTTTGATGAGATCTGTAACACTGACCTGTTGCAGTCATACATGTATGCAATTCTTTGATAGTTGGACATTCTGGATCTACAATCTAGCTGACTTGGTTGTGACCCAGGGTTGCAACAATAGAGTAGTACACAACCGATGTCCAATTAGCAATTTTGTGGACAAATATGTGTTGAGCAATATGCTAACAATATGACTAAGATACCGATCTATGTAGACTTTTTTTCACTTTTTGCCAGTATGTCACTTTGGGTTTAGCTCCCCTTGTTCAACAACCGCAGGTGTGTCCGACAGTCCGACAGTGTTTGCTTAAACTATGTAATAGTGTAATCACTGTAATGGAACTATCAACGCAACAGATTCCTCTTCCTTCTGTTTTCTCTGATTGAACACATTCAGAGATTGCATTGTGCTTTTTCACAAAATGTTTTTCAAACTTGTCGCCACTGTTTCTGCTGTTCTCACTTAATTTGAATGCTGCAATATCAGCTTGATCACCCATTGAATAAATCAGGGCATTCACTTGCACTTCAGTTTGAGATTTATATAGTTCAGATGTTTGTCTGAATCTCTAAAATCTTCTAATCCACTTGGGCCAGTTGCCATTGTTATCTATCACAACTAAGGCTGAGTCGGATCGGAACGGAATACGGATTCCGACCGGCACTATCGGGTTCCGGAACAGATTTTTCCAAACCGGTATTCCGATAAAAAACAATGTTACGCAAATGAAAAAAAATGTGAAAAAAAATTAACGCAATAATCGTTTGGGTAACAAATATATCTTAACATCATGCCAAGAAAGTCATGGTTAGCACAATCACTTACGCTACATCATTCATATATATCACTGAAGTTACACTGTTTTGCTCACCTGAAAATATTGGTTCTATAACCTGCTTGTCATGATATTTTTGTGAAATATTTTTCTGCAAATCATCTCCCAAAATTAAGTCAAAATTATCAGGTTTTCCAGCCAAAATTGACAAAGCCAGATATAAAAATATGTTGACGAAACCAAAACATCGACTAATAATTTGACTCACGCAGTGTGCGCGAGCATCTAGGACAGTCGGCCGTAGATGGCGCTATTGACTGGCTCGAGACCTAGCTAGTCCATTGTGCATACAGTAACAGTATTATCTATAGGCGGGACTAGCTCTTTTCTGTTCGCGATGTGTGAGTCAATCAGTGGCCAATGTTTCGTCATCATATTTTTGTATCTGGCTTTGTTATTTTTGGTTGGAAAAACCTGATAATTTTGACTTTATTTTGGGAGGTATGTGCAGAGAAAGATATTTCACGGGAATTTCATGATTGAGCGGATTATAGACCCGATATTTTCAGGTAAAACAAAAAAAAGTGTCAGTGACATGTATGATCTTTCGTAACTGATTGTGCCGTGCGCGCGTGACCGACATGGCAATCGATTCTTAAAATTTGGATCCGTTGAATCGATAGGGCCTGCATTATAAAGTTTCCATGATCGTTTTGTGTAGCTAGCTGCATCTGGCAAATATATGTTCGTCAATGCAATGCATAATTGTATGTATCTTGAGCCAGTAAAAAAATCACATCGACTCGCAAGGTGATATCAGTTCTTAAGAGTTTTGACAAGATCTTATCTTTACTAGTTTGCGTATGGGGGCCTACATGTATACTCTCGGGAATTTTCTTCAATAATTATTTTAGTGATGGGCACTAACAAAGTAACCATGATTTTTATTTAGTATTAAAATATATAGATTTTTGTTTCTAAAGAGAGTTAATTTTGCAATATTGTTTCTTTATTTTGGGGGTTGGGGGTCACAAATTAATACTTTTTGGACGTGCTTTCGATCGTATTCGCCGTCCGAATTGATATTTTATCGGGATACCGGATTCCGACCGGCACGATGCCGTCGGAATCCGGAAAAAAATATTTCCGTGATGACTCAGGCTTAATCACAACACTATTACACTCACAGTCAACTTACGCGAATATCAATATGTGGGACCGAGGACATACATACATATCGGACGTCGCAAATCCTTCCTTTTTTACTTGAATGTAGAGCAAAATCCTTTATCCCAGCACAAGGTTCAAAACTTCCAATTCAGTTCCACTACTGTGTAGCGTTTTGACATCACGTCTAAAATGAAGGACACAACAAATTGGTAGTTATTCACTGTGATTGCGTCCCCGGTCCGGTCCGTCTCTCAGAATCAGAATCAGACAGCTCAGATCGCCCCGGTTCGATCACAATCAGTTTACTATCGGATCTGATCGATTGCGTGGTTGTGCTTTTGCCCGACGCGCGTCGTGTGAGAAATTAAATGTCGTAGATAGATCTAGGCCTACTCAAATTTGCACCCCTAAATGGCCTAATCTACATAACCAAATTAGCAACCTTACATGGCGTGACATATGAGAAAAGACGTCGACGACGTCCGAATGCTGGAAAAGACAAAGTTACGCTTTTTCTGGACGCGGGTGCATAGCAGGCCTTGTGGAGAGCGACCTCCAGGGAAATTGGCAAGATTTCTAGGATTTCACATTTTCGTGTTCACCAAAAATATACCCTTTTTAAAAAATATCAAGTACATCGTCGACAAAAAGGACCCTTAAAAAAAAAAAATCGCGTACATTTATGTTCGCGAACATACTTTCAAAATACACCCTTTTTTCGCGAAAAAGTGAACGATCATGCGTACACATGGTCAATATGAGTGACGCCACCGGGGGAATAATACATTGCAGAAGTCATATAAGTAGTTACCATGACAACAATACGTACAATTTTCAAATCACAGGGCTAAAAGTTAGATCTTTAGATGCTTTATTTGTTTATGCCAGAATGGTTTTGTATCAAATTTTTATGGCTTGCTCTCACACAATATAGGGCTAAAGTTACAGAATTCTGCACTGGTATGATGCTACAGTTGCAGAAATCTGCAACGTTGCAGAATTCGTACATTTCCCGAACTGAGGTGTGGATACTGTAGACTCTTAGATTATGTGTGTGTCATGTGTGTGGATAGACCCTAGCCTAATAGTCTGAAGTGAAGCACAGCGCTGAAATAAAGTGAAGTGAAGATTATCATCAAGAAGAAAGACCAAGGAATTGGGCAAGCAAATTTTTGCCCTGGAGGATTGCATGCGACCCCTGGCGACTAGGCAATTCGAAGACTCGATCCTGGCATGCCCAGGCCAGGGACTCAATAGTGTTTAAAATCAGAATCTACATGTATGGTCACTTTTTTACAAACAGCCAAACCAAATCTCTGACTCTCATTTGATGGAATTAAATTTTGGGCAAAAATATTGCCTAATCTATTCTAAATTAACAATTCCATTTCACCATCTTTTTATTTGCAGGCTGTGTACACCTGTACTGGCTTCGTGTACACTGTACACACAGACAGTTGTCACTGGTCACGGCTCTGACCGAAGTTGGTGACTAACAAACAATAATGTTCCATGATTGACACCATAGATTGCTGCAGGATTACTGGCCATGGAACATTGTTGACCACGTCACTAACTTTAGTCTTCATTGCGTGTGCCTGGGCCTGTGTACAGTGTTCGCTCTTCTGTTCTGGCATAAGGTATGAGAATTTGTGGTGAAATACCTGTCTTGTTTCTGCCAACCAGTGTTTTTGTCCAACATGACCAAAGTTTACTTTTATTTCCGTCAAATGAACGAGAATCAGAGAGACTTCATGTAAAGTGTGACCACGATTAATTCATGATTTTAACATTTTAGAGCTTATATTGTACTGGTCCCCTCTTCTTGAGATTTCTGTATTTGGCTGAATTACTGTAAAATAATGCTGTAGTGAGAGATATCAACAAAGTACAACTGCCAGTAAAATGCAACTTCAAATTCTCCAATTTGACAAGAAAGATCCTAAAAAGGCTAAATTTGTGTTTTCTCTGTTTTCAGCTCCGCTGACACAACATTTGAAACACTAAGACTCCATCACCAGAACAATTCACTTATAATGTTGTTGTGAAGAGGTGCCATTTATTGTACTGGGCAAAATTTGGCAAAACATGACCAGATTGCAAGTACCAAAACAGGGCTAACCTTAACTTTTTTCTGAAGGAAACCAGCCAGGCTCCTCAGTGACTTGTTTAGGGAGCCAAGTTGAGCTTTGGGGAGTACTGTTTTCCTCAGTCACATTTAGCTGTACATTGTACAATGCCTGTATCTCTAAAACTTACATGTAAGGAGCCAGGTGGGCTTTTTTTTTTCATACACTTCTAAGGAGCCTGTAGCAATTCTTGGGGGCCAATTGTCCAAGGGCCCCTGCTAAAGTCAAGTCCTGCAAAAGCACAGTAAATCTAGATTCAGTGTAAGATTTCCTAAAAATGTGTTATTTGTGATCTGGTACAAAAGTTTCAAATTTGGTTGGTTAAGGACCAAATGTTTATTCACTCATATACCTGCCAACTAGTCACACCTACTATGTATGTGGTCCAAAGCAGAGCTATATGGACCACATACACGGCCACCCTCTACTGGAAAAAATGAACAAAGTTTGCACTGTGTAAATTGAATGCAATGCAACAAAATATTGTTGCAAAATTTAAATGCTTCCAGAGACACATGTCACGTGTTTAGAAAAATTAAAACTGACTTCTGAAATGTTGAGTCCTTAATTTTCACAACATATAATGTTTAACAGGTCATACATGTATACTAGCCATCAGCATAGGAAATAAACTGAGGCGATGGGCGATTTAGCCCCCAAAAGTACAAATAGCCCCATAAAATCATAAATAGCCCTCATTATCCTCATAGGATTTCAATGTAAAACATCCTGAACATCACTAATTCAGGCTTGAAAGTAGCCCAGAAAATAAAAATTTTATGTCCTGCCTGCTAGCCATATTAGAGCAATATTTCAGTAATATATTTGGTAAATTCTGATTTACAGAGCAATTTTCTGTGCCATGCTTGCATAGGAAGGCCAATCCATTCAAGGGCGTAGGCTGGGGGGGGGGGGGGTGCAACTGGGTGCATGTGGCACTCAGACCCCCCCCCCCCCCGCAGGGCCATAGGAGTTCTGCCCCTGGCAAGCAAAATGAAATTTGTACCACTTTTTCTGCTTTCAACACCTGATTTACTCAACTTTAGTTCCACCTCCCTAAGATGTGCACCTCCCCATGTCACTTTAGTTCCACCTCCCCAAGATGTGCACCTCCCCGTGCCCAAACCAGCCTACGCCCTTGCCATTACTTTGTACACAACTGTTTGGAGCTATCCCTATGTGTACCAACTAGTAAGATTTTATCTGATTGAGTAAGATTTTTCATCATCCACATCCACAAAATAAGATTTTTTGATACAAAAATGCAATTTTTTGAACAATGTGCAGTATACTTGTACTACATGTACATGATTTTGACACGGTAAAATTTTTACCTTCAATTTGCATCGAGAATAAGATTTTTATCTGTATCAGTAAGATTGTTCATGTCGGGAGGTTGGCATGTATGCAATATACATGTGCATATTGTGACAGATGTGTTGGGCAGGGTGACTCAGTTGCCAGAAGTTTGCACTATCTCTTATTTATGCAGGAACTTGAGATGAGGAAGAAAAGCATGCCTTCATTTACCTGTTCTCATTTAATTTGCAGATTTACACTCTGAATCTGTTCGAAATATGGAGGTCCAGGTTTAAGCTCTGATCTTCCAGCGAGCACTCTTTACACAAAAGCCGATCTAGACGGGCCTGAAATATGGCCTCCACGGAAGAGACAAAACCCTCTGCCGGTGGGGATGCTAAGACATCAACTACCAAGTCACAGAGTTCCTCGGGGAATACATCATCGACAACAGCTAGTGCAGCGAACCTTCCAAAGGTACGATGTTGTTCGTTTGCTTTGTTGTAAATGACCTAAAGAGTCAAGTTTTCTGCAAAGCAGCCTTGCATGAAAACTCAAAGAAATCTCAGAGAAAACAGAATTTGGACGTAGTTCTACTCTTCCACTGCAATTAACATTATTTTGTAGTAAAGTAAGCAGTTTTAGATGGGACATGTGATGAAAATTTAAGAAAACAGTACAAAACACTTTTTATAAATATAATATTGAGAAAACAAACTGTGGAGAAAGTTGGGTCTTGTGATATACTAAAGTTTACAATATACATTGGCTAATATGCAAACAAGTGGTTGAAAATAAAAGGAATAATTTTGAGAAAACAATTTCTGATCGTGGAGCGTGAAAAATTTTCAATTTGGCAGTTTACCAGATTTACCCCTTTGTGAGCTGTTTATGTCTCACTTTTTTTTTTTGGGGGGGGGGACTTTTGTGAAAGTGCATGTTGATATAAATGTTACATGCATTAAATTTAGATTTGATGAATCAATTGGTTTTGTGTTTGCTTCATAGACGTAAAAGGCAACACGCTAACCTGGTTGCACACCTTTATGAACCAATGGTCCAATAACAAAGCCATTTATTGGGGTCATTGATCGACCCTTTTCGTGCAAATGTTGCATCGGTGCACAATTATACAATTATATTGAGCAATCGTAATAGTTATTTTTCTCAGTTATCTTTGTATAGGAGATACTAACAAAATAGCTAGTGTGCTTCAGTAAAATCCATAGAAAAATTACTGATGCCACAACAAGAAAACCAAACTTCAAAGAAAAGATGAAAAGACAAATGTCATTATCATCCCCTCAGAATAAATTCAGCGTGTAAAGAGTATTGGGAACACTTAAGGAAAGTTGAGCTTGAACATACCAGTATTGAATTACTCTCATTCCCCAATAGAAATTGATCCAATAGAAAGCTGCACAACAACTTTTCCTGTCACAATGTATACCGATGGTAGTTCTTTTAAAATGAGTCAACATTTGACCATAACATTTTTACAGCAGAATTCTTGCATGTTGACTTGATTCTAGGATAGTTTTACCCCATGTTGAGGACTACATGTATGTCTGATCATGCTATTAAAGCTCTTAGGTAAAGAAACAATGAATACAAATTTATACTATCAGGGATGACAAACCTGGGTGCCTGAGTGCCCGGGGCACCTGAAAATCGTGGTCAGGCACTCAGATTGAAAAAAAAAAAGACCTGCTTGATTGGGCAGTGCCTTTTCTGCAATGATCAATTGACAAAAACAACTTCCGTCTAGATCGGGCATTTGGATTTTATTGTCGGGCACTGACTTGAATCCAACATTCAAGTGCCCGCCTGGCAGTCAACAAAAAAGGGTTTTGTCGAGCCCTGATCATGTAGTATAGGTAACACTGTGCAATTTTAAGTAAAAGAATGAAGTATATGTACATACAGCTTGGGGAAGAATAATATTTTTAAAAAATGCTTGTAATGTTGTTATGGTGTGAATTCAATTTATTCCATTCTTCATTTTGTGTTATTTCATTCCTTTTCTTTGAATAGAGGCCCAATTACTCACTCAAATTCACTCTTGCTGGGCATACAAAAGCTGTGTCATCTGTCAAGTTTAGTCCCAATGGAGAATGGCTTGCCAGTTCTTGTAAGTATCCAGTTATGATCAGAATTATTTGAACTATAAAAAGGTAACATTTTGAGATTTAGATCAAAATTTAAGTGAATTAGATTCTTTTGTTGATTACAGTAAACTTTGCATAAATCGAATCACTGGGGACCACACAAATCACATCGATTTAGATGATATTCGAGTTACAGTTTTGTATACAATTCTATGTTAGAGATGAAGGAAACGTGTATAGGGAATTGGAGGCTGTCAAAAGTGTACCAAGGCAGAGAGGGAATGGGAAATTTATATGACATCTTCACGGTCATGCTGACAGGCAGGGATCAAAAGGTCAACCCTTTAAGACCATCAAGAATGGCAGTTATGGCCACTTTGACCTAGGCAAATGATTTAACACGTTTGCTCCTTTTGGGACTTGAAAATATGTTTTCGATAGGCGATATTCGATTAAAAAAATTGACTAACAAGAAAAACTTCCCATTGTAAAAGCACAGAGCAAACTGGGACTGTCATAAATATTCGACATAGGTGATAAATCTACTTGTGCGATGTCGAGTTATGAGGAGTCATCTGTATATTAAAGACAGTGGTTTTGAGTGTACTATACATGTATATGTGGGTACTGCATTGTTAAAAAAACTGACAAAATTTGGGGGTGGGGGCAATGATCATGCAGGGAAAAAATTAATATTTTCTCTTCGGGGGGCTACTTTTTGTATTTCAGTGCTTTCTTGATATTCTTTTGTATTGAACTTTATGGCAATTTATGGGGGCTCTTTTATACATATCTGGGGCAAAATCGCCCCGCACCCCCATTTATTTTTTCCCCTGCAATATTGTCTTAATATGTCCTTGATGTCACAAGACACAACAGGGAAAATTGTGATACTTGCCCAAATGCTGTCATACAGAATTAGTCCTGTTAAATTAAGTGAAACACCCCCTGCTCTGAAAAAAATGAGAATAAAATGACACTTCAAATCAACCAAACAACCAGCAGATTTAAAACAAAACAAAAGAGCACTAGAAATATCCCCATGAAAAATGGTCTTTTCACTTCTTGACAACTTTCACTGTGTCACTGTAAACAGATTGTCTGGTAATGAGACGGTTTATTTGGTATTGACTAATGTTATAGATTTTGTATTCATTTTTGTTGTTGGTTTAATGCAAAAAAAAAATGTATTTTTGGCAGTGTTTTCACATTGAAGAAAATATTAACTACAATATATTCTGCTGGAATTTTATTTTTACAGCTGCCGATAAATTAATCAAAATATGGGGAGCTTATGACGGCAAGTTCGAGAAGACAATTTCAGGACATAAATTGGTGAGTTTGTTGCATATTAACTGTAACTGTGTTGCTGGCACAAGTTTACAACACAAATGGTACCTTTCAATGAATACTATAAGAAAAAAGTATATGTAATTCAATATGTTTGTGCACTTTTACATAGTAGAGGAACAGCTCTAATAAAATCAGTCATAAAGCTAGTAGGTTTATAATGGATATTTTCTGACAAATTTGACATTTATTCACGGAAGTTTTTTGTGTGAATTGGGGGAAAACATGCACATTTTCTATACATTTGTTGATATATCGATTTGCATTAGATAAATTCATTGTAATTTTTGAAATCCTCACAACTACGTCATTAATGGAGTTTGATTTTTGATTTTTGCACACAACATTTCTCTCTATCATACTTGTGTAAAACTTGCCAGCTGTTTATTTTTGGCATTACACTCCAAAAGATGATCAATATCGCAATGTTCCTTGCCTACACAATAGTGGTTGTAAAATTAGACTCACATTTACCACAATGTTTCAGATGTAATTCCATGCATTTGACAGGAATCAAACAAGTTACCATGCACCTACATGTACCACCTTCGGAAAAGAAAAAGAAACTCACAAAGAGAGAAAAAGATCTTGTTGAAATTAATTCAACAAGGGAAGTGTTTTAATTTTCTTTGTATGATTTCAAAAAATGGTACATAACTGAAATCAATCATACAAAGGGTTGGAGCATGTGACATCATGTTAGAATAGGCCTGTATAATAAAGTTGTAATTCCATCAAAGTTACACCTCATCGATTGTCCGGCAGAAAGGCCTTAGCATATGTTCCCGGCAAAAAGGCCTTCACACTAAATTGTCTCTAACTTGAAAACCTTTGGCTCTTTTCACATGAAATCAAAGTAGTGTGATATTTTTAGATCCTGTCTGTTAATTGCAAATTTCAAATAAGGCAATATTTCTCAAATAAGAGAAAATTTACTGTTAAGACCCTTCTGCTGGGAACATATGCTAGGACCCTTCTGTGGGACAACCAAGGACTTGTTATTTGTTATTTGTTCTTACATACATGTATGAAGTGAGAAACATTGAATTTTCCAGGTATTCAAATAATTTTGACCTTTATTCTATCTGTGTAGGGTTATGGATGGTTAATTTGACTGATGTCCAAATGTAAAATGTAGATCATCTTTGATTATCCTGAATGTGTATTATCAATTTATCTTACCTCCTCCGCCCCCGAACACACAGGGTATATCGGATGTTGCGTGGTCGAGTGATTCCAGATTGCTTGTCTCAGCATCAGATGACAAAACTCTAAAGATCTGGGACTTCAACACAGTAAGTGATACCTTATGAAATTAACATTTATGCTGGGAATTTAATTTGATGTAACTAATATTGCTTTGTGGTATTTTGGTAATTTCAAAATAGTGCAATACTGAAAAGATATTGAGTATATGATAATGATATTGATTTAATGACTGACTCAGCGTTAAAGCCTTTTGGAAGTAATGTTTTTCTGGATTTGACAACTTTTTCAGCAGAAACATCAAAATTACTAATAATTGTTTGTAATGTCATTTTGTGATGGTAAAATATTACAAAGTAAATATCGCCACATACATTTCCCATGCAAAAAATTCAGCCCCCAGATTTTCAGGGCATTAATAAATAATGTATTTAGCTTTAAAACACAATAGGAAAAAAATATCATTTTGTACCATTTACCAAATCTATACAGTGCCTTTGTATTGGGATGGAATCGAGGCCAGATTATGCCGGCCTTGGCCTCAGACCGAGTCATGTGTATAAAGTCTATGGGAAAAATATTTTTCTAGTGGCCTCGTGACTTGGAATGGTCGGCCTCGACTCCATCCCTGCTTTGTATATTACACAAACACATACGTATGTGACCATCACCACAATACCCTGATAAAGTCACACAACCCATAGGTAAGGAAAGTGCTAAATGTTGTAATTATGATATACAGTATGAGATTGAAGTATCCTGAAAAATCAAAAGTTTTAAGACCTTCACATGTTGCAATATTTTGAATATTTAGATAAACCCCTCAAAAAATGTTCTGCAACTCAACTTTGAGCATTGATATCTCTCTTGGTATTATAGTATAATTCTTGATATTGTTATCATTAAATAGCCTGTCTATTTCCGTTTACAATGATACCTCATTTGCCATGATTATTGATTCGTGGAATGTGCCAGACATTTTAATAAGGGGCCAAGTCAAAAGTAAAAAGCTGCCATATGCATTGTTATCAGCACCAGTTCAGCATTCATTTGTATTCATTTCTCTTTTTTTCTGTTCAATTCCAGGGGAAGTGTCTCAAGACATTAAAAAGCCACAGTAACTACGTATTTTGCTGCAACTTCAACCCACAGTCAAATCTCATCGTATCTGGTTCAGTAAGTCATTTTCTTGGTGATATTCCAAAGCTGCCAAGTCCCCCTGCTTCTTGCAAGGGGTTCCCTGTAGTGTTGCACGACTCCGGAATTTTTTGGAGTCGACTAGTCGCCCATCAAAAGTCGTGACTCCGACTATTTGACGACTCTCGGCGTTTGGGTCTGTCGGCATGATCAATAGGTAAAAAGAATCATACTACAACCTGTACAGTGACTGTTCAGTGTCCTCCTTCAATGTTTTCAGTTCAACAACCTGAATATATACCCCGTATATGTCTCTACTTGAACTGAACTGGCCATGATTTTATATAACAATGAAATGAAAAGACTGCGATGTTGATTGTCATCAATGTTTTCACAGTGATCCAGAGAGTCGACTCTTGCATTCCTAAAGTCGGAGTCACGACTCCTTGAAGATAGTCGCGACTCCGACTTTTAGCGACTTAGTCGTTCAACACTAGTTCCCTGAATATGTACTGATCTTCCCACATATTGATAAACAAATATTCATATTTTCATATTTTACATTTCACATGTCACATTTCATATTTCATATTTGATTATTAGTCATATTGGAAATCTTATTAGTAAACAAAACTATAACCATCTGATTAAATACTTTAATGAACGATCGAACAATCAATCAAAGTTAAAGTTAAATTAAAGTTGGTTTACAAAAAAACACACAAAAAACAAACACACTGTCACGCGCACATAATAAACACACAGTCACACACACATAATAAACAAACAAACCATAACTTTTTATCCAGAGATGTTGATGTATAAACTACTGATGAAAAGCATTTAATGCTCATAAAATCTGATGAAGTTCATGTTATTGCATTTCATTTTCTTGCAGTTTGATGAGAGCGTGAAAATCTGGGACGTCAAAACGGGGAAATGCTTGAAGACGTTACCAGCCCATTCAGATCCAGTATCAGCAGTAAGTGACTCTAGAATCAAAACATTATTCATTGACTTAAAAGTAAATGACATAATTGGGGGTAGTCCTCAACTTGGGCTAAAACTATCCTAGAATCGAGTAAACTGTGCAAGGATTATACTGTGAAAATTTTGTAGTCAAAAGTTGACTCGTTCTAAAATAACTTCCATCAGTATGCCTTGTGACAGACAAATCTGTTGTGTAGATTTCTATGGGATCTATTTCTTTTGGAGTTCAAGAGAAACAAAATCCTGGTATGTTAATGCTTAATTCGGCTTAAGTAAACAAATTCCAGATAAATCCTTCCAGCTAGGAGATACACACATATATCTTTTAACCAGTTTGGTTCAATAGGCATTTTTTTTTATTTCTCCTAATCATGTGACTGTCCTTTGAAGATATGTTGTCTTCATTTCACACCCAGGAAGGAGCTCATGTAGCAAAGAAGCGGAAAACATTCAAATTCACACAAATCTTCATTTCCTCACAAAGTCTTGGGACTGAAAATCAAGATTTTGTGAAAAAGTCCATTAAATTTATATTTTTAAAAAGTATTCTCTTCAGCTGAGTCTGCACCAGTGCACATCAGAAAGATGTAATCCGACAAAAAGAGGCTGAAGTTGTTATTTTTACGTCCTCTGGTGTTATATAACATTTTCGAATACATTTTGCCTAAGAAGAGTTTTTGAACATTGAGAAGTACACAGCAAACATAACTTTTACACAAGTTTGTATCCCAGGGCACAGAGCTGAAAAATAAATACCTTAACAAAATGGCAGATTTCTATTTGGTATTTCAGGGTACCATTTATGTCATCACACATAAACCTTCCTGCCTACCGTCTAAGTGATAGGCCACTATTGATCATAAATTGAGTTTACAGATGTTCAGCTTCTAGTGTTTATTGTTCTTTGTAGGTGGATTTCAACAGAGATGGCTCCCTCATTGTGTCAAGCAGTTATGATGGTCTGTGGTGAGTGTGCCCCTTTAAAGTTCCATTATTTTTCAACAGTCCTTAGCAGCACCATATTGTTGAAAATTTAGTTTAGACAGTGATTGTTGTGGAGAATCAATGCCCATTACTAAATTATGAAAAATGTGTGTGATTTGCAGTGCCCACTCTTTTGTGGCACATAAAACTCTTCTTAATCTTCAAAAAATGCTTGTAGATTAAGAAGTAATGATTGCTAGAAGTTAGTGATTGTTCCATGATGAACATAGTGAATGTTGTTCTCTTGGGTCAGATACATAGAAGCGCCATTTGCAATTTTACTTTTTACACATCATTGAGCAGAGGCTTTTGTGTATGAATAGAATTTGACCAGACATCTAATTTGCCATTCCACCCATTTTCACATTGATAAAATAGAAATTTCAGTTTCTGTTACATTCTCTGATCACAGTTATATTAATTTTCAGATTAGTTTTATGTTATTACACAGGAATTCAAATTGAAGTAAATTCTAACTCACTCCCTTCTAATTAAATTGAAATTCTCTGTCTGGATTTTAGTTAAGATACATGTATAATGCAATGAGGGTCTATGATTATTTTTTATATTTTTGTTTGTGGATTATCATGTATTCCTATGCAAAGCAAACAATTACTCATTACAGTGAAACCTGTACATAAAGACCACCCAAGGGAGACAAGAAAAGTGGTCTTTATGAGCAGGTGGTCTTTAAGTACAGGTTCCTCTGATCACACATTTCAATGACAAACACTTTCAAAGGAAAACCAAAATTATGGTCTTTACAGGCAGGTTTTCCTTTTATACAGGTGGTTGCTAGAGCAGGTTTCACTGTACTAGCAAATGTTTGCAAGATATATGTATTTGTACTCCTTGCTATAATTCTCTCTTTCTTTTTACCATTTTTTTACTCTTTCAATGTAGTCGTATCTGGGACACAGCATCCGGACAGTGCTTAAAAACACTGATAGGTAAGGGTTTTTTTTTAGCATTTGATTAACAGCTTTTCAACAATATTTCTGCGTTATGGTCTGACTGCATTAACTTTGTAGCATTGTTATATTTGAAGAAATATTGAGAACACCCCAGCTGAAGATTTCATTTAAGCCATTTTCTCTTGTAGTGGCCTGTTTACTTCACAATTTCATTGACTTGTGTTATGAGATGTTCTGTCATGTCTGTGGTTGATTATTTGTTAAATTCACTCTTAATGTGCCTCGGAAATTCTCCATATCGCATAAATCTGATATTCACCAATAGCAGATAGGCCCTATTATATATCAACATCCTGGACTTTTTACAGTCTTGCTAACTTCCGTTCCGAATCGGAACGGAGGCGGCAACTTTGATTTAATACAGCCAATCAAATTCAGTTGTATTACTCCTTTTTGTTTCTTTATGTGTGGTTGGAACAGCTCTGCCCTGCTTGTGAGAAAGGTTCCATGCAATCATACATGAATGAAACTCTTGACTTCATCTCAAATGTAAAAAAAACATGGTGGAATAATGCGATTGCAAAATCATGAAAACAATGGATGTTTTTAAATACCGCATCTTTTAACACGCACAAATGAGATTTCGGATGTGAACAAATCGGCAAATCACACCAGATAATCGCAATTATCTGAGTGCACCCCCAATGGTCTCTCATAGACAACTATATGTATACGCCATATATTTTGCGTCCATATATTTTCGTGATTTTGCTTCAAGACGGGGAATTCGCGAGAGTATATTTTCGCCTTCAGTAAGTCGCGAAATTCGCGAAAATAAAACCACCAAGAAATATTCAGCGTATACAGTATATGTGATATGGAGCATTACAACTATATTGACATTGTTTGTATTATATGGTGCATATTTGCGTCTTCGGCACATTGAGAGTTAATCATGTTCTTCTCACTCCTTTTTTTTTTTTTTGAGCAGTAACTACACTGTACCAATATAAAAACTGCCAAATTGCCAGAACTGAAATGAATTTTTGTCCGTGTTTCAGCAAGAAATGAAAATTCACTCTAGCTGACCGCTTGTGTTGGGAAGGTTCACAAAAAATTAACTCTCATAAAAAATTATCTAAGTGCTGTCATAATGAAGTTCAATATTGCAATTATCATACCCAATGATAAAATATTCACAAATATTCAGGTATTCCCAGAGAAATGAGTGAAAATCTCATGTTCAATATGTCAAGATTTGTGTGTACAAAATAGTCGGCAAAACCATGCCCTATAAATGTACATGTATGCCTTGAAATCGCCTGATGTGCCCAATTTGAAATTGTGAGCTCCAGTGAGCTCCAATGGCTTTGCTTCAAAAAAAGTGTACATGCATTCAGCTTTCCACAAATTTCTTTAGAATGTCACATTTTTTTTATGATAGGGTGGTAAAATTATGAACTTTACATTCCCTGCCAATTTACTCATTGACTTTTTTGACATAACTGCAGCAGCACCATCTTGTGACTGTGATGCTACCTACTTGTGTATATGAAATGACCACAAAAGGACCTCCTGGTTTTAAAGTATTTACAGGACACTGAAAGATATAAAAAAAACCCCACTATTTTCATTACAGAATCACCCTATCGTGGTCCTTATGTAACCAGGTCTTGTGAATCTAAATTTAATGTTATGAAGATAAGGTATGTGTAAAAACTTCTTTGTAAGCGCTACTATTGCAATTAGGCCCCGACAAAAATATATTTTTTTGCCTGCCCAGTTGGTACTTAAATTGTAGATTCAAGTGCCTGACAGCAAAATCTAAATGCCCAAATTCTTGGATGAAAGAAATCTCCAATTGTTGGTTGTCTTCTTGGTTCTTACGTTAAGTTTAGCACACGAAAAAGGCACTCCCCAATTGGGCAGTTTCTTTTTTATTTTCTGAGTGCCCGACCGGGAATTTCAGGTGCCCCAGGCACTCGGGCACCCACGTTTGTCAAGCCCTGCATTACAGTAACATTTGTTGCTGGTAAGGAAATTAAAATAATATCTAAACGTAAATGTATATTTTTTTCCTCTCTCAATCAGATGATGACAATCCACCTGTATCATATGTGAAATTTTCTCCCAATGGGAAGTACATCTTGGCTGCAACATTAGACAAGTAAGGAAGAAAAGGAACAAACAGCATTCTGTGTGTTCCTCACTCTTGTGTTTGCCACATCAGTAATATGGGCAGGCCTTCAACTGGTCCTACTTTTCCTACTTTTTTGTGAAATCCTAAGTTTCCTTTCCCCCCTAAAAATCCTGATTTTCCTACTTTTTCCCACTTTCTGTCACCCCCCTTTTTGCAATAGGTTTAATATTTGTTTGGAGTTGAGTGGTCTTCATACCCGCCAACCAGTACGATTTTTCCAGGGCAGTTCTGGTCTTATTACAGTTATTAGGCGGTACGGTAAACAATAAAAAGGTTACATAATGAAAAAAATGAAATTACAGTGTGAATGAGAAAAATATTTGAAACAGCTAAACAAAGGTTTTCTTATGAGAAAAAAAAAACATGAATAAAACATACCTTTTGTTCCGTCACTCACCAGTGAATGTAAACACGTCTTTTCCATTACAATTTGGGCATTGTATTAAAATCACTGTAGTAACCAAGGCATTTGGTTCATTTATTTCTGGTCATTCATGTTCTATTATTATAATCAACGTTTTTGTTGTTGAAGGCACTGCCTAGTAACTGTAATAAGGACAGAACTACCCTGGAAAAATCGTACTGGTTGGCAGGTATGGGTCTTTACAGGTTATTGCTGAGAGTACTGTAACTAAAACCGTCACCTGTTTGTGAAGGAAAACATGTTTCTCTGGATTCATGTGTTTTCACCAATCTTAGAATTTTTTTCCATGCATTCTGTATGTTTCCATTTTCTTTGGGGTTACTACTCCAAACAATATCATAATTTCCACCTACTTTGGTGGATTGAATCTGACTTTTCTCATACTTTTTGGAGAATTTTGCTTCTAATTTTCTCCTACTTTTTCATCCAAGCAGAGTTGAAGGCCTGCATGGGTTGGGTTGTCATTTGGATTTCTTTGCTCATGATTCATGGAAACAATACTGTATTTTCAGTTGTATAATCCGTAATGTGGCTTCGTTTTCCGGCTGATTAATGCCCGGAATTAAAAGGATTAACACACCACCATAACTCGGGGGAAACTGCCGATGATAGGACAAGATTTGGTTTACAAAACGATGCTTTACATCCATACAAATATCAGGTTAATCACGTATCTTGCTTACGTGAAAATACCAGATGCTGTTCTCCGCATGACATTTCTGTGAAATTTTCTGCTCCTCACATATATCTCCAGTGAGAAAAACCAAATTGAGCAGGTTTTTCAACCAAATAAATACAATTAATTCAATAATCGCAACAGTTTTGCAAGATCATAGAAGTAGTGTATACACAAATTTAGCAGGTGATCCACTGCACTTTGCTGCCACAAGAACTTTTATGACCGCTGTACATTCTGCCACTCTGGAGATCATTCAAAACAAGCAACATCGCACTCATTATTTGCAATGTAATACATATGTGAGGTTGCTTGTTCCGAGCGGCCTGCAGAGCAGGAAAACGTACAGTGGTTGCTTATGTTGTAGTAACAGTACAGTGCAGTGAATTGCCCATATGTATGTTACTAATGTGTGATCTTCCTGTGGAAAAAAGCGAAAAAGGAAAATGTGGTACCTTGATGCAAATATTGTTAAATGTGGTAATTCTAACTCTGCCATTGGTTGTTCGACTGAAATGTTAGCGTACGGTGAGATATGACAAGTGGACATCCACAATGTGGATTAACAAATGGCTACCAATTGCTGAAAAATTTGTAATAATATTACGTCATTCGATCAAAGTTTGATGCTCTGACCTGAGTATGGAGTTTATCCAATATGCATGATTGCATCTTTGATCGAATTCCAGCTTAACCAGGGAAATATTTAAGTCTTACAAAATTGGGTCACATGCAAATGTGCTGCTGTGCATCGTAGTTAGGGCGTCAAATTCCGGGGGAAATTGATGAACTACATCTTGTCATATTTACAAATGTCAGATTTAGTCATTATTTTTAAACTAAAGACAGATACCAGTGAATTTTGACTTAATGCCCATGATAATGCTTGTTGTGGCTGATTTGTTTTGATCTTATTCACTTTGCCACAGCACACTCAAACTCTGGGACTACAGTAAAGGCAAATGTCTGAAGACGTATACAGGACACAAGAATGAGAAGTACTGCATCTTTGCCAACTTCTCGGTCACTGGAGGAAAAGTAAGAAAAATTGCTGTCTATTAAATCGCCAATTGTCCGGCAGAAGGGCCTGAACACTGAATTGCCTGAACACTAAATTGCCTCTTAACTTGAAAACCTTTGGCACTTTTCACGTGAAATCAAAGTAGTGTGATATTTTTAGATCCTTCTATCAGTCTGTAAGTGCAAATATCAAATAAGGCAATATTTCTCGAATTAAAGAATTTACTAGTAAGGCCCTTCTGCCGGGAACATATGCCGGACCCTTCTGCTGGACAACCGACGAAATGACTCTTTCAGTTTTTTCCTGTCGCAGTGTTTCAGATGTAGATTAATTATCTAAGATGCTGAAAATATGTGAAATCAGATATCTGAATGACCTGTGATTTTCCATCTATTGGCACAAATTCCCTTCTGATGCAGCAATAAAACTAATCTGAGTAGGAATTAGTGTTCTTGCTTAAAGCACCTAATTTTGGGGAACTTAACCTGTTGGCTATGGGAACCGGATATGCCCTGTGTTCTATGGGATTTTCAGAATCTCGTAGGCAACGGGTTAAACAGAAATCTGGGTACTGTAAATACAAAAAGACACTTCATTCATTATGCTAATTTATGCCTGATATATGTATGGGGTCAGTCTTTTTGATCTAAACCACAAAAAATAAACTATCAAAATTATTTTTTTTATTTTTATTGTTTTTAAAATTTCTTATGTATTTTTTGTTTTTTATTGTTTTTTAAAGCAAATTTGTTGGTGACACTTTACAATAAAAAGCAGCATAAAATTAATTCTAACCAGTACGGCAAAAATAATCATACATTTATGAATTTTGGCTGAAAACAAAATTTGTACTGAAAACCATGAAACCACATTTATGTGCAATTGTATTTGTTGGTCCGACATGCATATATATAATAATGCGTAACTTTGGAAATGCATGCCTAGGCGTCATGACTTTGGTCTCTAAAGAAAAAAGTCCGGAAACGTTGCAGCGAGAGCTTTTTGTGATGCAGACATATTGTGCAAAGCATCAAGGGGGGGGGGGACCAGTTACATTAAAGGTTAAAGCCACAGGCCTAACAATGACCACAGTTGAAAAAAATGTGAGCTACATAACCCTCCATGTTCCAAGTGTCTTTGATAAGGTCTAAAATGAAGCTCTGAAAAAAATTGTATTTCAAAATGATGCTTTAGTGCTTTATAAAAGTGAAAATCTACAAGTTGACAGGATTTACCTGTCCATTTCCTCCCATAGACTTACTGTGTATAGATCTAGGCCATTTTGTTCTCCACCCGAGTACTTATTGTTTATTCATTCATATCTTGCCATTGACTGCATAAATTTTCAAACTTTTGTATACTAGGGTGTTTATTTGTCCA
Organism: Eucidaris tribuloides; assembly: GCA_001188425.1. NCBI lineage: Eukaryota > Metazoa > Echinodermata > Echinoidea > Cidaroida > Cidaridae > Eucidaris > Eucidaris tribuloides. Next base: position 31,848 of record JZLH01S0032523.1, read on the forward strand.
TTTAAACAATAATATGTAGCTCAGATAGCATTGTTGACAATTTTTTAATTTGAAGCTTCACAATGTTAGCTTGTGTCTTTAAGAGTAAGTAAAAAGTGGTTTGACCTCTATTTTCTTGTGTTTCTCATCCCAGTGGATTGTCTCTGGCTCAGAAGATAACATGGTGTATATATGGAACCTCCAAACAAAAGAGATTGTACAGAAACTGCAGGGACACACAGGTAAGGTCAGATGGCTTATGGTTACATAGCTTATGTTTGTTGTCATCGTACTTTCAGGCACTTCGGTCTCATGTGTGGCACTAGAGACTACAGTGCATTCTCGTTATGAAGAACACTGATATAACAAAATTTCATTATAAAGAAGTAAAATCTCTGGTCACATATCTTGGATTTCCTTTGTATTCTATTGTTTTTGCATTCCTGATGTAAAGAAATTTCGTTATAAAGAAACAATTTCGAGGGTCCCAAGGACTTCTTCATAACGAGAGTGCATTGTATTTGTACCCTCAACAGTTTGATGTTTTAAAGTATCAATGAGTCATAATTTACATGTACTAAAGGTAGATATAAAAGAAAAAAAATTAAGTCAATTTTGTACTTTCATAAAAATTATCAAGAACCATTTTGGGAGCAGTGCATGGTGTCATTGTGCGTAGTGATAAAAGGAGAAACAAAAGGAGAATTATGTGCCAACTTTGAAAAAATACTCTTTATAAAATAAATCAGGTGAGGTGTCATACTAAAATATATTTAATATATTTAATTGTCTTCAGTTATTCTGTTTGTAGCTTTGCAGGACTTACAAAATCATATGAATATTTATGTGGTAACTTTTTAAAGCTCATTTTTCATTAATTTCACCTACAGTTCCCAACTTCAAAAGAATAACCTTACGATTTTACTCTAAACACAGATGTGGTCCTGTGTACTTCATGTCATCCAACTGAAAACCTGATAGCGTCGGCAGCGCTGGAAAACGACAAGACCATCAAAATATGGCGGTCGGACTGCTAACGGCAAACAAGGACCTCTGAAAAAACTCAAGACCGCGCCGCATCGTATACCTTGTATGAACTTTGACCTGTAACCTCACCAACATGCGATCAACCCACGCTCTTGCTGTAAGACGGAACTCATAAATGGCAGGACTTGGAAAGATTAACGATTTTCTAATCCCTGATGCTTTGGAAGGAATTTGTTGTGAATTGATCCCATCAGATAAGAGAAGAAGAAATGACTTCATTTTTGTTATCGCACTTGCTGTTTCTGTGAAATAGCGTACATTCTGCAACAAGCAAAGAGCTGGGACCTATCATGTCGAACATTAGCAGTATGGGATACGCACGAGTCAGTTGCGTTATCCAGTCAACACATAGACAAGAAGAACTTGTATCATACATTTATACACCGATCGTCAAGATTATGTAGTGCTGGTGTGTCTGTCATGGTGAAATTCTTGAACAGTAAAACCAAATTCCAAGATTTTTTTTTCCATCAGCACGTATTAGCTGTAAGTTGTCCGTATTCGATAGCCTTTCTTGAATTTTTAAAAAATCTATTATGTGATATGTAAACATATTTATGTGTGGTTTCAAAGAGAATGCAAACAAATGAACAACCCCTGAAAATATTGGATGAGTCAAAATTCAAGGTCATGTTTTCATGAAGATTTGTAATTTCTATTTGCATCCTAAACTTATGCAATCAATATTAGTACCAGTATTAATTGAATCTTATCATTACCCCTCTTCTTTTTCCACTAGCTTTTCCTCTGATATGTTTCTATGGAAATGTTTTGGTGGGGAATGTAACGTGATCACGATCGACGGGATATGTTAAAACTGTAAAACACTTAAAGAATTAAAAAATTATTTACAGTGTTTCTTTCGTCTTTTGGGCCAGCTATGTAGGTGAGTTATTTAAAGTAATGATAATTGTGTTATTCTGAAACACAAAGAAGATGGGCAATATTCTATCAATATCTGTTTGAAAAATTTACAAATTCACAATGCTCGTACGAATGCCCAAAATAGTACAGGAATGAATACGATATTTGTATGAAATTATTTCGTCAATTTCGGGATCTCTTGTATCATGTAAGTTGAGATGTGTAAATGTTGTAACCATGTGTGTACATTGTCTTTCAAAAATAACCCAAAGCTAGGATTTCAACAAGTTGTCAAAATGACCCTAAATGCAGATTTTACATGAACAAAAGCACCCAAATCAAGGATTTTTTTCCCAGATATACCCTAAATGCAGATTTTACTGGAACACAAGCACCGAAAGCAAAGATTCATCCCCCAAAATACCCCTAATTCCCCCAAATTAGGTATTTGATCCGTTTTTTTTTCCTTTAAAAACTACTGTAATTCCGCATTTTCGTGTACACGCATGGTTGCAACATGTATACATGGTTGGTCCCCTGGGCAGCCAAGACACTCCAGTGAATAAATAGAACTGCTGCATTCTCGCACAAATGGCACTATTGTCATTGAGAGGGCATGGCATTTACAGCCGTTCCGTGGAAAAGTTAAATTACATCTTAGTTTCCAGTGTTCATGTCAATAATAAAGAAAAAAGTGAAGTACCTTTTTTTTCTTTTTTAGTTGATCGTGTAAATATTTTATGGACTTTTTTCACAGTATATTGTTTTTCCCTGTGAAGGAATATTGTTCACAACTTCCGATTTGATTGAAATATTTTACAAAAACAGGCAAGAAGACGATATGTGAAAGAATTTCCACAGTAGTTGAAAAGTATTTGATACATGTATGTATCAAATAGTTAGCAAAGTTAGCAGTAATTGTAATATTATGGCTATGGCAGAGTTTCCCTTATTCTGCTGGAGACTCCCAAAAATTTTGCTAATTTCCTTACTGCCTGATAAACAGATTAAAAGATCTTCCTAATTCTTATCGACAATAGGGTGTTCAGCAATAGAGGGCTCTATAGCCCAAGCAGTACGTCTGTGCACATGCGCAGATTGCACGGTGGTTAGACTAGTGTAACAAACTTCTTCTAACTTCCAAAGACATTACACAGGCATGTTTGTAAAATTCATAATTTTACTAAGGTCAGAGTGTCACAAATTTGCGTTATGATTTCACGTAACATTGGAATTTGTTGGCTATGTACGCCACACATTTTATACCAGCCTTTTTCATGGGACTTTTCAATTCTCAACCCATGTTAATGTATGAAACCGGAAGGTTGGTGGTCTCCAGTTCTCTTGGGCAAGCGTGCCCTGTAGTGTTGCACGACTCCAGGATTTTTGGGAGTCGACTTGTCGCCTATCAAGTTCTGTCGGCATGATCAATAGGTAAAAAGAAGCACACTACAGCCTTTATAATGACTGTTCAGTATGGTAAGTTCATGTTGAAAATTATTGTTGGACTTATGTTGTTTCAACTGTGATTATGATTATTCAAAAATTGACTTTCTGTCATAATTGTCATCAATGTTTGAACTGGTTTATATGGCATACATATGTGATTACATGGAGTCGATTCTTGCTTTTCTAAAGTCGGAGTCGCGACTCCGACTTTTGGTGACTTAGTCGTGCAACACTAGTGCCCTGTACCGCTGAATGGCGTATTGTCGATAGCGAGAATTAATAAATGATTCTGCCTGTTGTGGTGCATGCATTTGCAAATATTTCCCTGACGCAAACCGTGAATGTTGGCCAACTCTCTGAAGTGTTCATTGCACATTCCTACAAAATCAGGGCTGTCAACTTTGGGGAATGATTTGGAGGGAGATTCACTTTTGCCTGCCCAATTTTTTTTTACCTGTCAAATTACTAGCCAAACAACTGCTGACAAGCTACTACACGTTTGGCGGGAGGTTTTTGTGGGACGGCAGGGGGATGAGCTCGGTGGTGGGAGACTCCTGCCAAAAGCGGGAGGGTTGACGGCCCTGACAAAATTACCACAATACAGGAATTTTTCAAAGGACCCTGGCTTTATTCTTAGCTACAAAATAGCATTATCATGTCATTTTTACCCAAATTGGAGACACAAGGTTTTGTCGCCCAGCAACAAAGTGTATTTTGTTCTTGTCGCCTTAAAGGCAAGGTTCACCCTGACATCAAGTTCGTTTTAATAAAAGCAGAACAATGAGAGAAACATATTAATGAAAGTTTGGCGAAAATCCATCAAAGAATAACAGAGTTATGAGGTTTCAAAGTTTCAAATTTGTGACGCCACATGCGAACAGCTCCCAATATGTCATGTGATATAAATTCCATTAAAGGTATTGGCTAACATTTACCACAGTTAAAAAATCTGAGCCGCATGATTCCCCATGCTACCAGTGTCTTTGATGAGGTCAAAATGAAACCCTGAAAAAATTGTATTTCAAAATGATTATTTAGTGCTTTAAAAAAGTGAAAAATCGTAAGTTGATCAGATTCACTTGCCCATTTCTTCCCATAGACTTACTGTGTGTACACCTAGGTTAATAAAACTCGCCCCGAGTTTTATTGTTTATTCATGTATAACTTGCCAATGGCAGTGCAACTTTCCAAACTTTTGTATTCTAGGGTGTTTATTTGTCCATTTGAACACTACTATGTAGCTCAGATATCAAAGTTTGACAATTTTTTAAATTGAAGCTCCACAATGTTAGCCTATCACTTTAAAGTGCCGTTTTCTCAGAAATTTGAAAATGATTTTACCTGTGCATTCAATATATTATCATAAATATTATTTAATACATGCTTCTATGAACAAAAGAACATTCAATTATCATGAACAATTAAAAAATGACAATTTATGAAATTTATATTACATGACATACATGTATTGGGAGCTGCTCGCATCTGACGTCACAAATTTGAAACTTTGAAACTTCATAACTCTGTTATTCTTTGGTGGATTTTCGCCAAACTTTCATTAATATGTTTCTCTCATTGTTCTGCTTTTATTAAAATCAACTTGATTTCAGGGTGAACCTTGCCTTTAAACATGTTCGCTTTCCAATGTAGAGTTCAGAATGAATTAGATATTTTGTCTCTCTTTGTACTGACCGAGAACTGTGTGTAGAATAGATGCAGGTGTAGTGTTTGTCTGTAAAAAATAAAGGAAGTGGGATTTTTGGTCAAAATCACAAGTTTTAGTTGAGCAAGTAGTGGATTTGTACATATGTTACTGAAGAGATCAATTTGTGTACATAAGTTAGAGACGAAGTAGAAGCTTGGTGAGTATTACAGCAAACTTTCAGAAAGTACGACTCCATTAGGACATTCATGTCAAACTTTGAAACCACCATGTGTTTTTTTAATTAAAACCGTTGGCAAGAAAATTGGTTGGAAAATGTGAAATATTTCTGAAAATCATAAAAAGCCAGAAACATACAAAAACTTTATAACTTACATCTTTAAAATGCATTCATTTGTAACAATATCTTTCTGGATAGTTTGAAGATTTGACATATTCAAATTTATATTTAGATTCCACAATATTCACTTATTTGCTAGTGACATTAAGTTCATGAAATAAATTGAGCTTATATTCAATAAATGCTCACTAATGTTATATATGTAAGCGATTGGCAACAGTAGTTTTACAATTCACAAATGTACTCGAATTGTCAATCAACAGGACGGTGTTGAATTGACAATAAACATGGAATAACATTACCGTACCTTTCTGTTCCATGTTTCTTTAAACCTTTTTGTTTTTTGTAATAAATTTGTAAAGTAAAAACAAACAGATCTGTGTTTTATATTGTGTTATTGGAAGGCTGTCACATTTATTCCATTCACACAGAATTTTTGACCCACATAATTCAAAAAAGTGAATATCCCTTATATGTTTTAAGAGATAGTGAGATTTATCAATGATTACATGTTAAAAAACACGAGTCAATTTTCATTAAAAATGTGATTTTTGTAACACTTTCCTAATACCTTTGGGTTGTGCAACTTTATCATGACGGGTCTCAAATGACCATCAGTGCCAGAAATAGTTCAAATTTTTAAGGTTTCAATTTTGTTCCTATTTAATAATAATAATAATAATAATAATAATCCATATTTTATTGTTCGAAATAGAAATCCTCTGAAAATTCATTTTGCCCAATTGATCGTGGGCCCAGCAGCCACTGAGCAGCGCCAGATCGACATTGCTCTATCCCTTAAATCGTTGAACGCCAAACAGGGTAGCAGCAACTCCCATCTTTTAACGTCTTTTGGTCTGACGCGGCCGAGGTTTGAACGGGCTTGAACTCCCGACCTCCCGGTTGTGAGGCGGACGCTCTACCAACTGAGCCAACACACCGGTTTAGTGTAGAAATATTACCATGGAATCAAATCGCAATCAGATGTGAGAATGATTGGTATGGATTTGAAGATTATTACCACAATTCTTTTGTCTGCTGGCAAAGATTAGAAACTAAACTTGTCCAAAGTATTTTAGAGTAACTCTTTGACATATCAATATGCAAAAGTCATGGGATTGATGTTCTCTCATGAACTAATCGTTTCCATTGAACAAAGTTTCTGAGGGAAATATAAAACGGGCTCTGTACGTTTGTGTGTGTGTGTGTGTGTCCGTGTGTGGGTGAAATGTTAAAAATTTGCTATTTCTACAGTTCACAGTGGATTTTGATTCTGTTTGGTTTATCTGATAGTGCTTGGTGGGGGCTTCCAAACTTCTACACAGAATTCTCAAATTCATTAATTATGCAAATTTATGTGAATTTATTCAAAATTTATTTAGAAGGAACTGTCACATATTACAAACATTCCTGCCATTCCACAGATCTACTCTTTTGGCGTGGACATATATTACACTCCGCATAGTTTGATGTACTCATTAATACTGGGAAGGATAGTCATGGTGATATCACAGTGTACAGTTTCGATACACCTTGAAAAATGAAATTTGCTCCTTTTGTGTATTATAATTTACCTATATCATCTATTAATGCCTTAGAAAATTGCATGCTGCGCACATCTTCCATTTTCAAGAAATTGGTAAGAAGTAAAAATTCTGAGGTGGGTGGGTGGGGGCAATATTTTGCTACTGGTATTGTGTATAGTGATATCTGCTCCCGAATAGTGAAAAAATCACAATAACTTATTCGGAGCAACTTTTGGTAGTTTGGTACGTAATGTTTTCGGAATATCTGCCATGATAAAATATACCTCAAGATTAAAGACACAAGTTAACATTGTGGAGCTTCAATAAAAAAAAATGTCAAACTTTGATATCTGAACGATGTAGTAATGCTTAAATGGACAAATAAACATCCTAGAATACATGAGTTAAAAAAGTTATGCTGCCACTGACAAGATAAACATCACCCTTGAATCATTACTGCAGTGAAGCACAACATAGCCTAAGTCCAGACACAGTAGTCTATGGGAGGAAATGGACAAGGTGAATCCGGTCAAACTGAGTACTCTTAGATTTTCACTTTTTTTAAAAGCACTAAATGATCACTTTGAAGTACAATTTTTCAGGGCTTCATTTTTAGACATTATCAAAGACACTTTAGCATTAAGGATTACATGTAGCTCACATATTTTAAAAACTGTGGTCATTGTTGCCTTGTGTCTTTAATGAAAAGTTTGTCAGATCTAGCAAACCTACACACAAGCTTTACAATTGAATACTAGTACTCAAACAGAATAACAAACTGCACACGCATAACATTACGGATGTAACTTCATATTTATTACATTCTTTTTCATCACCACTGAAATAGCAGGTCAAACATACACATATATGTACAACATAATACACAAAATAATCTATGTAGTAAAACATCGCAAAATGTATGTAAAAAAGGAAAAAAAAATATGCACGCCCATTATAGAACAAGATAAATCGCAAATGACAGTAAGCTACAGGAATATGTACGTTATACACATATACTAAGTACTCAGCCCAAAAAAGTCATGTACAGACTAGATATACTAGTAATATATAAGTGTATCACATAGCGAAATTGTTTGGTTATGGTAGAAACATTTATCCATGTATTACATATTCTGTGGTTTCCCCTCCCCCATGGGGGGGGGGGGACGGTACACACTTCACACTGTTCATGTCTCATTCTTTTTTTTATTTCACAAACTAAACAAATGTGATAGACTGATGGGGAAATATGGGCTTGCCATTTAAAGCTTAAAATCACAATATTTTAAACCACTTAGTGTACAATCCAGACATTTAGCATCAATTCCTTGTTTCTCTTCCATATTTCGGTGGATTTTCATTCCCCCCCCCCCCTTTGATACTTTTGGGGTCATCCTACAGATTATGGAAATAATTTATACATGTTACACACTACCCAGCACAAATCACTCCATTCAAGAAAAAAAAAACTACTTCTTGGGGAAAACCTTCAAGCCGGAAACAAAATAACATCACAATAACATTAATGTATCATTCCTATTTGAGCCTGTTTCCAGGGCTGCCAAATCTCGCGCATGGAGCGTGAGACTCGCGCCAAAATTTTGTTTCATTTTCCCTACATTTCAATTGATATCTCGCATTTGGACCTCTCACTTATATCATTGATCTATGGGAGTCTCAATCCAATGAATTCACTGACATTGGCAACTCTGTGTTTGTAAAATGGGCTGTATTGCACTAAGCACTTATTAAAGGGACCGTAAAGTCGCAAGTCGTGGGCGTTTGGACCTGGCCTGACTCGGGTAATATTCGGGAATGCCCGTATACTTTCAGAAAAGGAGCGCGCACGAATTGTGTGCAATTCCCTATGCAGCACGTATTCACCCAAAGAAAGGCGAACTAAGCCCAACTGGCCCTCATCGGCAATTCTGTTCGCAGCTCCAAGATTGTTGTTACGCACCACTGAACTCTACACTACGTAGCATAGAGTTCAGTGTTACGCACTGCCTTGCAACAGGGGCAAGCGTAAGGTAAATAAACGTACATGGATTACGAGCGGCGCGTCCCTTTAACATGTAAAAGTGGGGGCTGATTCCAGCTGTCCATACACATATTAATTAACAATGATGTTGGGGTGTACATTTGAGAACCAATTCTATGGGAACAAAAAAGTTCAAGCACATAAATGTGTCACAATGATTTACTTTAACCCCGTGGGGACGATGGGCTTGTACAGAACCCCAGTACATCGCACTCTGAGACAACAGGCTTCAATAGAAGTCTGGAGAATGATAAGATTTTCAGTCAAACTTATGACAAATGCTAATGATACATCGTCTACAATGACCTCTGTCCCATAAAAATACACATTTTTGACCAGCATAAATGAAAAAAGGTATATAACTTGTGTAGATTTCCTATGTGTACATAGATTAAATCTTCCATGGTCTATTTTTATGGGGGAAATTCTAAGTGCTTGTACTAACTTCTCCCAAATCTTACATATACAACTGGTAACAAAGAGAATCATACATTGCCATGAAAGCCATTATGCAATGTTGATATCAAGCTTTCTAGTTGTTAAAGGTTTGTGACATGATTGGGAACACTTAAAAATGCCTCAAGAACCAAAGGAGTTGAAATATATACCAACTATACACAAGCTGTAGTGGATCTCCCAGCTGGAAGGATTTGTCTCTAATTTGTTTACTTCAGGAGAATCCAGCATGAAATAAGACCCATAGAGAGCCACACAGCCGGTTTGCCTGCCACGAAGGATATTGACATAAGTTATTTCAGAATGAGTCATCGTTTGACTACAAGATTTTCACAGGAGAATCCTTGCATAGTTTGCTTGATCCCCAATCATGTCATTTACCTTTAATCCGAATTTGTGATTATCCATAATATTCTGTTCTATTGATTATGCACAAGCAAATTAGTGAATTGGACAGCGAGTCCCACCATGTCGCAATACATCACAAAAACATTTGGGTTTTTGATCATATGTCAGTGTTGCAACACAGGTGCATGCATTCTCTGTTCTTTATGCAGGTGTCACACTGTCCCGAAGTTGAGCAAAGATGGACACACAATTAAGGAAATTTGTAAATTTGGCTGTGATCGTATAAACAACGCTTCATTCAAGAGGGCATCTTAAGTCATTGTGTGACCTTCTGTTGGGATCATAATTGCTTCGGCTGTTGATTGGCTGTGCTGATCAAGTTCAGGGCCAGCTTCACGTGAAATTGAAAATTTCATATTCATGTATCTATTATCAATTTTGGGACAGTGATGGCACCTTAAAAAAAAATTTAAATGAAGCGAAAGTCCTCTGTTCTTCGTGGAGAACTGGAAACAAATGCAGAATGGCTGAGAGAATATCAAACAACACACATTGCACTGACATACAGACAGACAGACATACATATCAATCTATCTGGTGACACACAGAACTAGCCTAAAATATCGCAGCTTTGCTCTAGTGGACGGCAAAATGAAACTTCTTCAATGTTAGAATTTGTACGCCTACATGTATGTATTGCCAATCAAGTTCGAGTTTGTGTTTCATTCAGTTAGTAACATATATTTAAAAATACCACATTTACCAGAATTAGTGTTATTATTATATCTTTCATAGCTACTTTCTTTTCTTTAAATATACTTTGGAATGCATTCATTTATGTAATAATTCTAGAGACATGTACTCGACTTAGCATGCATACATCGTACATTATGAAAGGTAGTTGCTTCTTGCATATTAAATAATAGCTGATTATGTGCTGTGAATGTGGAGGGTACAGAGGTGGAAACTTCACCTGTTAAAACTGCCAATCCTGTAGAACTATTCATTACATTTGAAGTGAATTAGTTCCACATTATAATGCAAATGTTATATACTTTCATCTGGAAACCAACAAAATTTTGGTGAAAGATTTTTCATCATTAACCAGTACTCTACATCCTCTTTTAGACAGTACGAACACATTTTACGTGTATTACTGACTCCTGTGTGTTAATTTGTGCATGTGTTAAGGGAGTTCATTTGTCACTTTTTGTACGTGTGATGACTGTAACGCATACAATGCTTTGCTTTTTTCCACTACTATCAGAAAACTATGTAACAGATCTCACCAGACTAGTAAAGTCCCGCTAAGTGTTTTCCAACCAGCCAGATGCCAAAATCATATAAAAGCCTATCCTAACAACAGTTAAGTCATAAAACAATACCATGCATATTATTTGTTACCATGCATTCTACTGCTCAGTTTCCACGACAAATACACAAAACTTTTATCAACACAAGCTCCCTGCAAACTGTTTTTTGGCAACATCTATTTGGGTACTAGGTATACATCGGTACATTTTCAAATCTTTTCAGTTTGACGAGTACATTTGATGATATAATTTACATTCATATTTACATTCCAATACATTTTATTACCAGCACACATACTTAATTTATAATTTACGACATAATATTTTATTTTACGGGCAGTTTGTATGGATGATACCACTTAGGTCGAAATCCAGAGCCAATTTTTGTTATTGTAAACGTATGCTACATCAGTACTATATATATATATAATTTTGTGGGAAGATCTTTTCTCTGCACATCAACTTGAACATGTACATAAACTATTCCAGCCTATTTGATGTATTGTTATATATATTCCTAACTTAACTTGCATATATTTATTTACAAACACTGATATATATATTTACAGTACATGACATCATAATATTATGGTATCAGATAACAATTTCATACTGGTAATACATGTATATTCATACAGATTACTGCTCAGGCTGTAAAATTACCCCCACTTTTCACAACTGCCATTCTCAAATCATAAATTTTATTTTTCATAACTGATTAATCTGATCATTGACATAATAACTTACTTGTTTACATTGTGCATGGATAATGGGATTTTTAGAAATCAAAGGATTGATGCTGTTTTGACAGTGTGATTTACATATTTCGTGAATTAGACCACTACTGACCAAAAAAGTGTCTGGAATGTAGTTATTTATACAAGAGCGTGTATTTTCACAGTGAAATCTTACAACGATATGTGCCTGCCAGCACAGCATTCCGTCTTTTTAAAGTGTACCAATACCCTAAAAATCAAATTTTTGTACCACTAGAATACACTACAAATAACCGCAATTCAGTTGTCTTAGCCCGTAAAGTAATCCATATTTTGATCAGATCATAATGTGTACAATGTTTTGGCACTTGTGCTCCGCGCGTTTAAGTTTTGCTCCGTAAGCACTGATTTCTATGCGTGTGCGTTCAGGCTATACTCGTACATTTTTGCTCAACTATCGAAGTTCAGTATCGATATTGATCGATACAGTGGGTGTGTGTGTTAATGATCAAGACGTATGTGGACAAATTATCGATAGTGCGATCGATCGATCGATTGATAGAATTGGTTGATTGACTAGTCTAGCCCAAGTCGTTTTTGTTTTTACTTACCAATTGAAATTTACATTCAAACCCGAATAAAGAAAAATCAAAGTGATCACAAGTGTTAATACTTCGCAGAGGGCATGCCACAAATATATTCTACATATACAGCAAACAAATTATCCAGGGTATTGGTACACTTTAACTCTAAAATCAGAGCTAAAGAGAAAAGTAATTAATCATATTTGTCTACTTTAACCTGTAGAAGACTAGGCATGAGATATCTCGTCTTGAAGTGTATGGGAAATGCACATTAAAGCAAAATCAAGTTGTCTTCAATGGGTTAATTGTATACACGGCAGGCAAAGTGTTCAATAAAATTGTGATGGATACATTCTAAAGCAGCTGTGTTCTCTTACATTCATAATAACGAGCACTGACAGATTTGTGTAACATGACTGAATACCCATTTCCACAGCCATTCATCCTAACATACGGTAGTCAAACTGTTCTTACTTATTGGGGTATAAGAGAATTACAAACTAATGCTAATTAGCAAGACCTTGAGTGACCCATTTCATGAACAGAGGTCAAAGGTCACAAAGCTTTTATTGGTGTCTGTGAAAAAACAACAAAAACACTTTGAAACAAAACTCACACACAAAAAAATCTCTTCTCAAAAATTCATATTCCCCTTTGTGCACCAAATCATGTGTGCTATGATATTTTCAAATGTGAATGCCCGATCTATAAATGAAATAAAATATAGCTGATCAAGTTTTTCTCCTTTTTTCCTTCTTTTTTTTCAAACAATTTTGGTTTGTAAATAATGGAATGGTATTGTATGGGAAGAGTACATTCAAGTACCCAGCAGTATTGCTGCGGTTGGTGTAATACAGTTTAAATTTGAACAGTTAATGGTGATTATATTGCAATTTGAGATTTCTACACTGGCAAGATTAAACATAAATTGAACTACATACAAGGCATGCAATAAACATAATCATACAAAACATAAACAATCTTGAGAATGATATATAAAATCAAGATGTATCCACATACTTACCCCATTTCCAAGGCATTTTGATGCCTTATAATAACACATGATGATTTATCAATTGTGAGGGGGAAGGGGTCATTTTGAAAATATTTGATGAAATAATATCCACAACTTATCATGGATAGTGCATATTTTTGGATTAAACATCATTTTACCCCAATATTAAATGCAATGATGATATATTTCTTTAGTTTTCCCAAGCTGTTTTCCGGAAATGAATTGACGATAACAAACATACATTTTTTACATTTTACACATTCCCCTCATAGTATATTTCTACGACTCATTGGGATGTTTTCAACATTAATTTACAAGACATACTTACACGGTTTCTTAGATATTTACACATATATTGTTTTCAATAAGTTAAGCCATATCATACTCTACATACATGTCTATTTTACCCTGACTAGTCGGGAGTTTATCTACCTCCATTGCCATTTTATCATCTCACACAAGACCAAAAAGGAACAGAGTTTTAATTCTGCATTCTCATGTTCTTTTAAACAAAAAATGGTACCTGTACTGATAGATAAAATATAGACCTGTAACCCTGTGTTACAGATTATTCTGAACTGTATCAATTACATTATTTTTACACACAATAATAATTCACACCTGACATGTTAACTACTTTTTACAAGTTGTTATTTTGTGAAAGTTTATACTTTTGTGCTTTCATTTGATTGGTTCACTTTCTCCAAGTTAACAATCCGTGTCATAGTCAAGTCCACAGGTTCCGACACCCGGGCCATCCCAAAATACTATTTCTCCATAGAGTTTGTACAGGGGACTCGGACTGAGGCTGAGGTCTAGACCCCAAAAATTTGGCCTCGAGGCCGGCCATGACTACAACGCTGTAAACAACCCACATAAACATGCTTAGCTGAAGAACTTCATGAATAATTTACCAAATATATTACAAGTTTTATTAATAGCTTCTAATAAGGTGTGGGATTTAATTATTGATTTCTACATACAAACATGTATTTCATAATCCATCAAAGTTTTACTTTAAAGGTTTACCTGATGTGAGGGTAATGGCAAATTTACCAATTAAATTAAACTTACAAACAAATTTATTCAAACCTAAACACAGAGTTTAAGAAATAAATTACATCAGAACTCACAATTTATTGACATACGAAAGGGTACTATCTTCACAGCAGCATAATAAATAACAACTTTGGTCATATCTATTCTGAGTTGTAGTATATCTACCTCCTTTGACTTAAATGTAACGTTCAATAGTCCAAAATACACAATACTAGTACCTTTTAAGGAAATGTATTTCAAGAATTGTCAGTGGATCACAGACTTTCGGTAAATACAACAATCTATCACACCATGTCTCATTGTTCTGACTTTTTGGTCACACCCGTGGCTTCTTTCAGTGATGATAACGACGAAAATGTCTTCGTGATCCAACTATTGGCGTTCGTTGCCGATGCGTTGCGCATGACCTGTAACTCCGCGATGGCGCTATTAAGCTGATGTTCGAGATCTTGTGCTCTGCACTGCGACTCAACAAGTTGTAATTTGGTCTGGGCCAGTTCGAGTTCGAATTCCCGAACCTGGCCGAGGGCAGCCGCGAGTTCGGGTTCGGGGAGGACCTCGGAGGGGAGGGGCGGGTCCGACGGAGATCGTTCGTACTTGCCATCTTCGGTTATCAACTGGCTGCAGTCGTCGCAGGTTTGCAATCGATGCTGTTGGTGAGAAATAAGATGAATATATAATTAATGGGACAATCAGAGTTTAGTTTAAAGACACTGTTCAACATTGTGGAAGCCCTATTCAAAATATTCTCGAACTTTGACATCAGACCTTCATGATAGTGTTTGAATGGAAAAATAAACATCCTGAAACACAACACTTCAGACAGTTATACTACCACTTGCAAAATATGTACAGATGAATATCGGCACATGAAATAATGTTTTACGAATATTCAGTGCATTTCACTGAAAAATCCTCTATTTATACATGTATGCTTGGTTGAGTGTATAGCTTGGAGTTACACTTTGAATAATACCAGATTTATATTTGATCATTTATCTAACAAAATATTCCAATTCAAGTTCAATACATATTTTTTGTGTGCTTATGCATTGCAAAACATATTTTTATACATGTATATTTAAATAATAACTTTCACCTTCTCAAAACATCTTTGCGGCTGCAATTGGAATCATTTAATATGAGAATACTATCAACGGTATTACACCCAGCTAAAATGGAATGTATGTGTGTGTCAAGTGGTGGGGGGGGGACCTCAATCTAATTCAATCTAATAAATGCACAAATTTCAATTTCTCACATGTTTTTTTTCTGTTGTCAGTGGCGGAAAGACAAATATTGGGGAGGGTGATTGTTGTTGTTGTTGTTGGTTTTATTGGCGTTTTGCATTCTTTAAAGAATATTTACGCCAAAAGTTGCTATAAAGCATTTTGCTTTATTTTCAAATTAAATTTCAACACTTTATTTTACTAAAAATTTGTTTGATTTTGGCATGGAATAGAATAAAATGAAAACAAAAATCGTAATTTCATGAGGATCTCGACCATCTATCAAAACGGCCTTTAAGACTGCTTGATGAAAAATTTTATCTGACCAACCCGGCTCGGTACGTTGAGCAGGCTTCTCAGCACGCTTAGAAAAAAGCGGCCTAGGCCACTCCAATATCCAGCACAAGGGTGTTCTTGTCCCCCTCAAAGGGTGGCTTGTCCCCCTCTCCCCATGTCCACCAATGGAATCTATCACCTAACTACTACCCTGCACTCAATCTTATAAATGCATGAATTTCATTTGCCACAAGGTATATCTGTCGCCAGAGCCAAAAAGATAAACGGCGGGGAGGGGGGCATGTCCCCCTTGTCCCCCAATGGAATCTACCGCCTTACCCCACCAGGGCTGTGAGTGACCACAAATAAAAAGAGCTGAAAAAAGCTTAAATTGCAAAAGTTCCTATACTTTTGTACTGAAAATAAGCTGAAAATCAAAAACCCCAAAAGCTGGAATCAGCTTTAAAGCTGAACTCTCATAATCCCTGCCCCACGTTCATTCCTTACAAATACATGAAATTTCATTTTTCACAAGATATTTCTGTCATCAGAGCCACAAAGATAAAACAGCGGGGAGGTGGGCGTGTCCCCCTTGTCCCCCTGTGGAATCTACTGCCTTACCCTGAGCTCAATCTTATAAATGCATGAATTTCATTTGCCACAAGGTATATCTGTCTCCAGATCCAATAGGAGGGGGCATCTCCCCCCTATCCCCTGTGAAATCTACCACCTTACCCCGAGCTCAATCTTATAAATGCATGAACTTCATTTTGTCAAATGGTATTTCTGTCACTGGAGCCAAAAAGAAAAAACATTGGGGAGGGTGGAATCTACCACCCAACAATCATCCTTCGCTCAATCTCATAAATGCATGAAACAGTGCACCCCCCCCCCCACCCATTTCCCACCAGAATATCGTCTGTTGTCCGGCAGAAGGGCCTTAGCACATGTTCCTGGCAGAAGGGCCTTAACACTATTAAAATTGTCTTTAACTAGAAATCCATTGGCTTTTTTCGTGTGAAATCAAAGTAGTGTGATATTTTTAGACCCTTCTGTCAGTCTGCTAAGTGCAAATATCAAATAAAGCAATATTTCTCAAGTTTTGAAAAATTTACTGTTAAGGCCCTTCTGCTGGGATTATATGCTAAGGCCTTTCTGCTGGAAAATAATATACCATCTTACCCTGAGTTCCAACATGGTCTGTTTGGCCGCCGTCTGTTGTTTTTCCAGTCGCTCGCTCAGCTGTGAGCAGATCTGCTTATATTCGGCGATGATTGTCGAGTTCCGCTTGGACTCTGCCTCCGCTTTCTCCGTCTCTCTTCGGTACATCTCTTTCACCTGTAGGACAATGAAACATTCAAATAAGCTCCTGCAGGGTTCCAGGTTTTTCACAAATTCACAAATTC
The DNA here is from genome assembly GCA_001188425.1 of Eucidaris tribuloides. Lineage (NCBI taxonomy): Eukaryota > Metazoa > Echinodermata > Echinoidea > Cidaroida > Cidaridae > Eucidaris > Eucidaris tribuloides. The sequence goes on from JZLH01S0032523.1 coordinate 49,159, forward strand.
CCCCCCCCACCCTAATTTTATGGTGACCCAACATTTGACCCTGCACTCCATAAGTTGCTGAATGTGGTATTGTTCAAAACGTATTTGCACCAAAAGAACAATTTGTAGGATTACGAATCTGATAAATCAGATCCTCATAAAGTTTGCAAAATTGTCATGAATACATCAATATTTTCTTCCTTCTTTTTAATAGTACCACATCAATTTTCACAATTATAACAAATGCTAAAGATATCTGTATTATATAATGTAATAACAAAAAACAACAACAACTAAAACAACAACAGTATCACACATATTTCCATCCAGGAAGATGTTCAAGGTGCCATTAAGTAAATTTTGGATAATTTTAACCAGGGCTGTCAACCCTCCCGCTTTTGGCGGGAGTCTCCCACCACTGAGCTCATCCTCCTGCCGTCCCACCACTCTCCTGCTTTATGAAAAAACCTCCCGCCAAACATGTAGAAGGAAAATATTACGAACAAACAAACTATTTGGCTAGTAATTTGGCAGGTAAACATTTTTTTTGACGGGCAAAAACTTGTCAGAAGTTCTTTGGCTAGTAATTTGGCTGGTAAAAATATTTTTGACAGGCAAAAGTGAATCTCCCTCCAAGTCATTTCCTGAAGTTGACAGCCCTATTTTAACAAATAACTACAACAACAACAACAACAACAATAATTATAGCAACAACAACTCACCTGTGACGTCTCCGATTCCAGATGTTTCTTCTCTTCCTCAAAATCATGGAGTTGCAACCTGAGAGCCTTCAGCTCTTTCTCCAGTTCATCGGCACGATCACGCTCCTTATAAATAAGAGAGAAAGAAAGACAGCTCCATTAAAGAAAGGTTTTAGGATTTGCAAGTCCATCACTTCCCTGTGTTATCATTACCAAACACTACGTACGTACTTACAAATGATGTGTTGAAACTTTGAGATCCATATGTCACAAACTTGTAGTTTTATGAGAAAAAACTAATAACAATATGCCACCAGAATATTCTTTCCATGAGTTTAAATTTTGCTCAAATTGCAGAACACGGTTATGTGTACGTTCACATAGTGCAGTAGTCAGTGTGTGATTACGTACGTTGATATGGTCAAGCGGTGAACTCCGCGTGACCTTCGGCTAGCGGCTGATTAGACAATTTTTGAACTAACAAAACGTGGCCATCACTTTGCAAATTTTGAAGTTTAACCGTCCAGATTTTCACCAAAACTACATATTTTACTGAAGAATTCTATGACAGGTGTTTATCAAAAGACACTATATAACAGTGTGAAAGCCCCATTTAAAAATTTTTCAAACTATGCTGTCTGACATATCTGACAGTGTTTGGATGGACAAATAAACACCCTAGAACACAAAAGTTTGGACAGTTATGCTATCACTAGTAAAATATGTGAAGATAAAAATCGTCAAATGAATAGAATATCAGCTGATAGAAAATTCTGCCACACAGCATTCTATGGGAGGAAACTGGAATGGTCGGTCAATGATTTTCACTGTTTAAATGCACTTAATGATCGTTTTGAACTACAATTTTTTCAGGGCTTCATTTTTAGACCTTATCAAAGACACTGGTGGCATGCAGAATCATGTAGCTCAGATTTATAAACTGGAAACAGTGTTATACAATGCCTTTAATACTAATCTTCACATTGTGAACGATTTGAGCTGATTTCATTCATTTTGCCGTTTTCTGGCGTGCAAATCGTGAACCCTATCTTTAAAGGCAACGTTAACTTCTTATTCAAATTTTGTTTTGTTTTGTTGTTTGCAACCATAAAGTTCAAGCAATACCAGTAGAATGCCAATGAAATTCCAAGTCAGTTCATTTCTGTGTTTGCTTAATTTCTTGTTAATCATTAACACAAAAGAACACATGTTTACCCCAGTGGAACATTCTACAGTTGTCAATTTCTTGTTACTCACATATTTTTTGACCACAAACAATAAGACTGGCCACTTTTGCACCTTGGCTGAATTCCAAATATGTATATTTCCCTCCTGTTGTTTTCTAGGTCAAGCACTCTGGCCGGGGCGGGGGGGGGTTGGGCGGCGGCGGGGCGATTTCATTTACATTAAATATGTCACTTCTTCATAAAACATAAAACAACTGCAGCTATTGAGATTTTAGGGTTTCTCTTTGTAATGGAAAATAATATTGCAATTTGGGGCTGCCTTGATTTTTTACGTTATTTTTTTAATTTTTTTTATTCTAAGTTTTTTTTTTGGGGGGTGGGGGGGGGGGGAATACTCGAGGTTTTTTGCAGAGTACTATGTATTATTTTAAACTGTTCAGGATAAACTCCAGATGGTATCCCTTATTTAATGCCAAGCTTTCAAGCTCAATATTGCAAATTCCCAAATTTACTTAAAGGTTCAATGCAACAATATTTCACGTTTTTAAAGCTTACTCACGTTATTACCGGTAACATCAGACCGAAAATGGCATGTGTTAAGTTGTTATGGGGTGGTTACCTCTGTGCGCGAAATGGGAATTGGTAGATAATGAAAAGTTGAAGCCAAAATGACATCGCCAGTTTGGAATAGCTTTATTTTTTACTATTACGACAACATTTCTCAACCAATAGTTTCATTTATGCAGATGATGATATGTTCCTCAGCTGCTTTTACACCAGCTTAATAATGTAGCGCTGCTGGAAGAAGAAGAAGAGGCATGGAGAAGCCAACTCTGGTCGTTAAGCAACGGACAGAATGCAGAGCTGGCTTTCCATGCATTGCTACACATAGCTCCCTCCATATCTGCAGCAAAGCCTCCACCTCTCTGTCCGTCCAGTTAGTGGATCTTTTATTGCGTTGACTAGAATCCGTCATTTTGAAATTAATTTTGATGTACATGTATTACGAAGCATGTAGTGGTGTGAAATTTGCGAGAGGAATTTAATTTGACCCGGAAGTTGTCTTCGTAAAGATTCATTGCCCTTTTCAGATCGCAGTTATGACCGACAACAGTCCACACATATTTTTTTTATTACCGGTAACAACTTATTACCAGACTCATGTCTGGTCTTCTTCGGATATAAATCGTCAGGTATAAGTCGCGCTATATCCGATACAATTATGTCCAACGATCGTTCTCACTGCAACTTTATATCCGACGCTATTACTGACACAAGTTATGACTGGTCACAACCAACTTATGTCCGATCGTGGGGACACGACTAAAGAGAGTTCTTTACCTTGTCCACTTGTTTCTCCATCATCAGTTTATGAGTGATGAGTTCATGGGCCAGCTCATCATTCTCTCTCTCAAGATGGAGGTTGGCTTCCATCATCTGCTTGTTCTCACGCTGAAACACAAAGAACCATCAGAAAAGAGATAATTTAGAGTAAAACCTCTAATACTGACCACAAAAGGAAAATAAAAAGTGCGGTCATTTTCTATGTAGACATTTGTTTTAATCACACAATTTGTCTCCACAGGAGTCAATTTTAGTGGCCCCTGGCCTTATGGCAGTTGCCTACTACGGGAGGTTTCACTGTACTTATATATGCAAAGTTATGCACATGTTGAGTATGGTAATGCTATACAACCATTATATTTGTGCTACGTTCCTTGTCAAGAAATATCCACCTGTTAAATTTGTACTACATGTCTTGTTGAGTAATGGTACACCCCTGTTATATTTGAAGTGTATTTCTTGTGTAATGCCCTTACGCATATAATACATTTGTTGATATGAAGGACAACTTTTTGTCAGAGCTCTGTCAAGCCCTGGTCAAATGGTGCATTTCCACAGAAAAAAAAATCGTTGGAAAACAGATTATCTTTTTCAGAATTAAAAATTTATTTGCAGCTGAACCATCGTATTTCCACAGAGCGCTTGAAAACCGTTTAAAGGTAAATGACATGATTGGGGGTAGTCCTCAACTTGGGCTGAAACTACTCCAGAATCAAATAAACTATGCAAAGATTCTCTTGTGAAAATCTTGCAGTCAAACGTTGACTCATTCTAAAATAAACAATGTCAATATCATTCGTAGCATAGAAACCTGCTGTGTGGCTCTCTATGGGGCTTATTTTTATCGTCCCTGGATAAAATTAAGATGCTCCTATGTTTATGCTTGATTCTCCTTAAGTAAACAAATTACAGACAAATCCTCCCAGGTGGGAGATCCACTCCTGCTAGTGAATAGTTGGTATATATTTCAGCTCATTTGGTTCTTGAGGCATTTTCAAGTGTTCCCAATCATGTCACTAACCTTTAACAATCCAACCGCAGCATCAAACCAATTTTCAACCAGACGTTCATAAAGTCAACATTTGACATCGCAATACATTATGGTAAAAAGGCAATATGGCACTGACCATAATGCAGAGTTGCATTCGGCCTCTTTTTCAATTGTGCTTTTTACAATCAAGTGTTCAAGTTTCTGACAAAGATGGGCAGAACAGTAGAGGGGTCATACTATTTTCAATCTCTATATGTGCACTTTGGGGTTAAAAACCATCACATCATTTCAACATGAAACAGTTCATGATGAACCGTTGTGCTTCCACAGTGCTTGGACAACAATCTTACATGAAAATAACCACCTCCAGAGGTAGTTATGATAACAACTTTTTTTTTGCTTTTTTTGTGGCAATAAACATTTTCCCACTACACTGTTTCTTCTGTGTTTTCACAGAAATGCTTTCAGGATCAATGCAACAAATTCAAGAAACTTACTTTCTGTGTGGAAACCTCAGTTAAATTGTCTTCAAACTATGCATATAATTTTAACATGTTACACAAAAAATAACTGTCTATTTAACTTCTGCAGCTTGGGATATCTTGCAAAACTGCAATATAAATATCCTTCATAATCCTAATGTTTAAAGTAGCAAACTAAGGTATGTATCATGTTATTGATATACACAATTTACAGGCTTGAAGCAGTTTGTACATCAATACTGCAATTGACACTTGACTAATGTTTATACTGGTAGTCATTTTTCTTCTTCTTCTTTACTTGAATATGAGAAACACATATTAAAATTGGTGAACAATACTGCTCCCTACCTCAACTTAACTTGTGTTACAATATCACACCAATGTTATTGCATGCTGAGCTGGGAATTTGATCACTATGTAATGATGATGGGTCTAACCTCACTATTTGATGTATATGACAGTAAAACGACGTATTCATAAATTGATACCGCAGGAAAAGATCCATCATTAAATTTGATTAAGGATTAATTACATGATCAAGTTTTAGTTGAACTGTCATAAACTGTGAGGCATTTCTGTAGACAAGGAAACAAAAGTAGATTTTTCAGTTGTAGAAATGACTTGTTTCTGAATAGATTTTAATTATACTCCTCTCAACTGCAAGTAACAAATATTTTTCCAAACGGATACTTCAAACTTCATTACAGAGGCAATTGACACAATTAGAAAAGCTATATAATGTAATAAATAAGGGCAGTTTGTCCACAATGCAATAAATACGGTTATTAATTAAGGTACAATAGTTAAAGCCCAAGTTTAGTTTTGGGGATTTTTTGTTATTTG
>JZLH01S0032523.1:55832-71793 GCA_001188425.1 Eucidaris tribuloides
AAAAAATGTCGGGGGTCCCCTTTTTCATTAATTAATTTAAAAAAAAATCCAAAGACATTCAGAATCTATTATTGCAGGGTTATGACTTTGGGGCATAAATCTTTCAAATAACAAAAAATCCCCAAAACTAAACTTGGGCTTTAAGGTCAAATGGCATAATTACAGTGTAAAATCACAAATTAGAATGACCAAAGGCCCACACTAAAGGGCTATTTACCTCTATCAAACAAGTTCATTTAAATGCACAAACTGACCATTTTCTCCTATATTTTTCCCCCAGATAAAAGTTAAAAATTCCAGTTTCATCATTTCAACCAATTTCTTTCTCGCACCGTGTCCATGCTATGGACACAAGACAAACTATTCAAGCCAATGGACAAGCAAAATTGCCTGATTTAATCCTGATTTGAGGGACTTTTTTCAAATTCCCTGACTTTTCCTTAACTGGGAAGAAGGAATTCATTTTCCAGGTTTTCAATGGTTTCAGGTTGGTTGGTAACCCTGCAATACAATACAATACAAACCAAACCAATAAAATACAATATTAAATATTTATATAGCGCTTAAAGCCACAGGCTAATATTGACCACACTTAAAAAAAAAATGTGAGCTACATAATCCTCCATGCTCCATGCTCTTTGATAAAGTCTAAAAATAAAGCCCTGAAAAAAAATTGTTTTTCAAAATGATTATTTAGTGCTTTAAAACAGTGAAAATTGTACGTTGACCGGATTCATCTGCCCATTTCCTCCCATAGACTTACTATGTGTAGATCTAGGCTAATTTGTTCTTGGCCCGAGTAATAATTATTTATTCATTCGAATCTTGCCAGTGGCAGCATAAATTTCCAAACTCATGTATGCTAGGGTGTTTATTTGTCCATTCAAACACTACTATGCAGCTCAGATAGTAAAGTTTGAAAAATTTTTTAATTTGAAGCTCCACAATGTTAGCCTGTGTCTTTGAGCAAACTAATTGATTTAAGTGCTTTAATATTTAAAAAGTTACCCAATATTACCAAATATCTATGCAATACATTATAGAGCCAAACATCAACACAAAATCATTTTTCTGCAAAAGGCTTTTGTTGCCGTGGTACTGAGTGAGTTAAGAACTTACCTCCAGCCTTTCCACTGGGTCCTCTCTCTCTTCTTCCTCCTTCATGGCATAGTATTCCTTCTCATACTTCTTCAACTTCCTCTGACTGACCTAGTGGATAAACAACATAGGTTTCAAGAATATGACTTTTACTTGTTATGATTATAGAGTTAAAAATAAATTATTTCTGTCTACAGCTAAAACTAACAATCCGTGTTAGTTTGGCACAGACAAATTTGATTGAACAGTGACGGCTAAAAATAAATATATCGCAGCTAAGATACTTGTAAATATTCAAATTTGTAATGAAAAAGAAAATGTATCCAACGTAAGTCAGAATAGCTAGCAAACAAACTAAGCTAAGCAAATAGAGCAGTTGTATATTGATTATGCGCTATATAAGTGTCAGTTTATTATTAGTATTATTATTAACTGAAACATGCTTGAAGTGACAGAATTACTTTCCATTCTAAACTCATAAGTTTTTCTACAGAATTCCAAAAAGAGTAAATATATATATATATATTTTTGTCAGGGGGTGGGGGTGGGGGTTGGTTCAGTAAACAAAAAGGCTTGCTTGGTAACCAGGGGGTGCAATGATTTTATTCATTACATATCTGATGATAACATAAATTAAATTAATAGAACACACTTCATCACTTCTTTGCACTTCAAACCTTTATTAAATTTGTATCAAAAACCCCCATAACACTTGAGAAAAGCCTGGCAATCAACCACACTACATTGTGCACATAATTAAATTACGTTTTCAACGAAGAGCACATTTTGCAAAGTGACAGTGGACGAGGGTATTGATGAGATTGCGCACTTATGTCACGTAGCTCCTTCGGCAATTTTACGTGAGGGCGGTTCACGTTACTTATGGCTTACCTTGGTTGTCATGGCAACCTGCATGAGCTCCATGGCGCTCTCGTCTGTGCGGTATCGCTTGGGTAGCGTGACCCGGAAGTACTTGAGGACCCCTTCAAAGTCTTGACCGAGGAGATCTTTCTTCGCTGACTGTTTATTATGAAATATGTAAAGTAGGTAACTTAAAACAAACAAATAAACAAGTAAGAACAAGCAAGACCGGAAGCAGTAGCCAATTCAGGACACAATGCTCCCAGAATCAAGTATATTGGCTTAAGATTACTATTGTGAAAATTTCACGGTCAAACATTTCTCATTTGTTGTATAATTGTTATCACAAACCGCTATGACACTAAGATTTGTTGTGTAGCTTTTTATGGGTTCTATTTCTACCTGGGTCATATTTTCATTCAATACTCAGAAATAAATGTTTGTTTCTTGTTTCTGCAATGCTCAGTATAATTATTTAGCAGACGTTATCTCCTTTGGACAAAATACAAAACAGTACCATATTTTGGTGATATTAAATAGTCACAATTTCCACTTATCAAATCATTTCAAAAAATTCTCTTCACTGTTATTAATTGTTAAAATTTTATTTGAAATTCACCATAAATGCATCACAGAGAAACTGGTTTATTTTAAAATCTAAAGGCCACCGCACACCACACGATTTTCGGTTGCACGACTGACCGAAAATCGTGAGGTGTGCAGTGGCCTTAACAGGTATGTCCAAGACTAGTAATGTGGTGATTTCACTAATATTCAGTTTTACAAGTGATTGTCAAAGTATCTTGATAGAGTATGCTTACAAATGTTCCTTATATGTCTGCTTGATCATTTTTCAGTAAGATTGTATTAGGTTGCTTGTCACTGATTCTTTTGAGAATATTCATAAATCATCTGAAAATTGCTCCATTAACCTCAAGAATTATGATCTCATGAGATATCGGAGAAAAATGATTATAGGTGCGGTTACGTAATATCTTTGTTAAAAACTGCAACCTACGTTTTATGGATATTATTAATTACTGGTGATGTTACTGTTTCTATTAGTCATACACATCCTGAAATTATTGTATATCTAAGTAAATTATTTCAAAGCCTCAAGGATGTGGTTGCTTGCAGTGGTTTCTTGCGACGGAAAACCACTTTGATTGATCATTCAAGATGGTATGAAACTATCAAAAATTTATTCAAAAATTTTGTTTTCACAATTTTTTAAAATCTAAAGTGCAGCTCTAGTGGGAACTTTAGATTGTGATCCTGTGACATTTTCAAAGAAATAGTCACTCACCAAACAAAGTAACATTTTCTCTTTTTTTTACCTGCCTGAAATAAATTTATTACCCAAATACAACATAGACTTAACATGTATATCAAAGTTTATCCGCCAGCCGGTCAGGTAAACGTCTATTTTTACCTGCACAATGCCAATATCACCTACCTGCTCAATGGTATCCAATTTTGTTTGTATGGGAACGAACATGATTTGCATTACAGGTACAATATTCAGCATGAAATTATAGCAGATTCTATTCTGGTTGCTTCTTTTGCAGCAAGAAACCAGTAGTAGAAGTAATGAGGGCTCTTGACCTGCACAGTGGTGAACATTACATGTGCAGGTACATGATATTAATGATCATGAGGAATGTTTGACTTGGAATTGGCTTTTCAGTTGACTTTTTAGCTTAGTGCTACACTCAATAAATGTAGTACTCGATATGATCATGAAGAGTATCAATTTTGAATGGTATGCTATACCTTCTGATATGCAAAACCAACTTCAGGGAAGGGTTTATTATTTGTGACCCACCACTACGAAACCCATATACAGTCGCAAACTATAAAACATTGGAAAAAAGTCAAGAAGTAAAATTTAACATTTGGGGGGCAATCTAATAGTTAAGATATATATCATGCAATGTAAGAACAAATCTCAAGATTTATTTCTCTTAGTAATTTTTTTTTAGCATCTTTTTATTTAGTGACTTTATGTGGCTTTCATCGTGATGGGTCACATTGATAATGAGTCTTAATGTCCAACTTTGTTAACCCTGTTGGCTATGGGATCAGGTGGTCCCAGTACAAAGTCTATGGAAAGTAGAGAATTCAGTAGTCAACAGGTAAATGGATAATTTTGTGTACATTATGTAATCTCTGCATTTTGCAAAGAGAAATAAATGTTGCACATCAGAAACACAGGCTGATACAAGTAGACAGTTTCTCCAAACATTTGACAAAAGTATTTTTCCTCTAACTGAACATATAACAGACATATATGATTGTTACAGACTAAACTCCCCTCCTCACCCATACAGAATGATATTTCAGATGGAATTGGATGTGTTTAATATCACTCTAACTAGTAGAAAAAAATATAAGAAAGTATCTAAGGCATTTACTTACTTTCAGCAGAGCCAGGGCAACATGAAATATGACAACCATTCCCTGGACAAAAGAAAAGAAAAGCACAAACAAAATCAACAGATTGTTATATATCACATACATTTCTTAACTCTTAATTTCATTGGTAGAAGGCACAGTGATCTATAACAAATTCTGTTATCAAACATAGAGTAGAGGTCACGTAACACATGGAGGGAATTTGAAGTGTGGTGACTTTATTTTTGACGTCATCATGTGCGTCAATTTCTCAATGAATTAGATACAAATGTAATCTAAAGCATTCAAGCAGTTCATATGCTCAAATTGTAATCTTAAACTATACACATGTCGGTATTAACTGATACATCATTATGCCTTGTCAAATCTCACATCAAATATTTTTCTCATGACTGACAGTCATGTGTTTCTAATATTGCTTTGTGACGTAAGTGTGAATTTAGGCACATTCACTGCATTTTTGACATGGGACATTGGAATGAAGATACTTGGATTTCAAAATAATTCCACATGTCTTAAATATTAGCACACTTGCGTTTGTCTTGCTATTAGCAGCAAGGCTAAAAAGAATATTCAAATGAAGCAATCGTGACTGGATATATACAATATCCTGTTCTATACCACTTTGTAAGATAATACTACAGAGTCATTTTGGAAGGAAATCCATAGGACATGAGGCTGGGAGGCATACAGAATTCCCATCATTTTAAAATAGAAATCTGACAAAGTATTCAGTGGCAGAGCAAAGGGGAGAGGGTCTATGGGCAGAACACCCCTCCCCCCCAAAAAAAAATATATATATATATATTTATTCTTGAAATGCAAAATTTGAGACATGACAAACTTTTTAAATAATACATTCATTCATTCATTTTTCCTTTTTTCTTACTATTTTTGCATCATAAAAGACAGCTCCTTTGGGAGTTGACAAACATGTTGTTTTTTATTTCAAATTTTGCGTACAGCGAAACATGACATGGTAAGTTGGATCCAACCTCCATTCTCCCCACCCCCTCCCCACCCTCAACAACCAGGATTCCTGGAGGGCCCCCCCCCCTACCCACACACACACATACACTTCCTGGGTTGGGTGGGCCACATGTGTGTACCACTTTTCTTGGGTAAGGGGGTCATTTTTGTCCTGGTGAATTTCATCCACGAAATGTTGAAATAAGGGGTACTTTACGTACAGTTCATGCTCTATACCCGAAACATTTGAAAGTGGGGGGGGGGTAGGGATTTCTGGAAGGCTTGATAGGGCCAGAGATAGGGCATCAATATCCTGGAAAATACCCCAGATTGGAGGGGGGGGGGGGTAGGAGAAGGCGGTTACATAAACTACACCATTACATGAGGTAGGGGTATCTTTCAAAATCTATGTAGGGACACAAATGAGTACTGGCCTACCCCTTGTACGGAGAAGGGAGGGGAAAGGGATGGGGCGGGGACACACCACAAGAGGAGAAGAGGACAAAACCCAGGGCTACTCACCTCCGATAGGAACACATCCATGATGTGGAATACAGTGTGGAGGGGGAACTTGGCTGTGAAGAGGGTCAGAAACCACTGGGACGCAAACATGTGGGTCTCGATGCCGATGTGGACGAAATGACTGAACAGGCTCGGAATGTTTGTCTGCATTTGTAATTTAGAGCAGAAAACTTAGGAGCAGTTTCGGACTGCGCCGCAGTCGAATGTGTGTATGCCTCGCAGCCTGCACTCCCATCCGAATTGATGTAATTTGAAAAGCTTCAAGTTACCATGGCTACGCCGAAAGACCAATTTGATGAATAAGCATAATGAAAGCCCATTGACCTTACCAAGTACAGTTAAAATCCAATTTAAGCTCCACTTCAAGTTATCGCCGGGTAACTGAGCCCAAATCAGGGACATATTTAAGGCCCAGTGACCTTTGACCCTCTGACCTTTCAAACTCCAAATCAATCTGTATAAATTGGCTGCCCTTATATAAAGATTTACTTCTCCCAAGTTACATCAAAATCGCGAAAAGTTCATACTCATATCACAGTAATGAGCCAAATAGACTTATTTAAGCGCCGTGACCTTTGCAGCTCCAAATCTAATCACGTTATTGTGCCCTCATAATACATACTTTCACCCAAATAACATAAAAATCTGCAGGCCGTTCTCAAGTTATCAATGTAACGAGCCCAAATCAGACATTATTTTAGTGCGCCGCGTCTCGGTGACTTTGACTTTCAGCTCCAAAAATCTTAATCGAGTTTATTGGTGCCTTTATAATATCAATACTTCACCCAAGTTTCATCACAATCCGACAGCGCTCTCTCAATTATCGCGTATAACCAGCCCAAATCAGACATATTTTAAGGCTCGGTGACCTTCGACCTTTTGACCTTTTGAACTGCCAAAATCTAATCAGCTTCATTGGTGCCCCATAATACATATTCACCACGTATACATGAAAATTCAACTAGGCCGGTTCTCAAGTTTATGCCGCGTAACGAGCCAATAGACATATTTTTAGGCCGGTGACCTTTGACCTTTCAGCCCCAAAATTCTAATCAGTTTCATTGGTGCCTTCATAATACATTACTTCACCCAAGTTACATCACAATCCGACAGCCGCCTCTTCAAGTTATCGCGGTAACGGATGCCAAATCTAGACATATTATAACACTTTTGGGTGCTGGGTCCCTAAAAATCATTTGTGTTAACAGGGGACTGTGATTGTTTCAAAACTTAATGTGTATAGCCCTTTTCAAACTGTACGAATATTTTCTGTAAAATCGCAAATGCTATCAAGACAATACATTTTAACTCATTTATTTTAGCTTCATTGTGTAGTTCATTTTACGACAAATGCACTTGGTATGGAACTTCCAGTGACATTGTCATTCAGTATTAAAAGATATGGATCCGATTGTACTTCTCGGCGAAAGCGTTCTGCCGATAGCACTTCAAAGTGTTAAGGCCCGGTGACCTTTGATCTTTGAGCCTCAAATATCTTAATCAGTTCATGCGTTGCCTTCATTAATACATGACTCTTCACCCAACGTTACATGACCAATCCGACAGCCGCTCTCAAGTTATGCGGGTAACGAGCCCAAATCAGACATATTTAAGGGCCCGGTGCTTTGACCTCCAAATCTAATCAGTTCATGGTTTGGCTCATAGTAGCATACTTGGTCCTAGTTACATCAAAATTTCGATCAGGGTTCTCAAGTTATCGCCCGGTAACAGCCAAATCAGACATATTTAGGCCCGAGTGACCTTTGACCTTTGACCTTTCAGTCCCCAAAATTAATTCAGTTACATATGGTGCCTCATTAATACCATATCTCCCAAGTTCATCACATCCGACATGTCCACTCTCAAGTTATCGCACGGTAACGAGCCCAAATCGACATATTTAAGGCCCGGCTGACCTTTGACTTTGACCTTTTCAGCTTCAAAATCTAATCAGCTTCATTGGGGCTCATATGTAATACTTGGTCCTAGTTACATCAAAATCAATCTGAGGGTTCTCAAGTTATCGCGGTAACGAGCAAATCCAGAATATTTAAGGCCGGGTGACTTTTGAACCTTTTGACCTTTCAGCTCCAAAATCTAATACAGTTCATTGGGTGGTCATAGCTACATATACTTGGTCCTTAGTTACATCAAAATCCATTCGGCGGTCTCAATTATCGCGGTAACGAGATCCGGTAACGGACGGACGGACAACCCGAAAACATGATGCCTCCGGCAACTTCGTTGTGGAGGCATAAAAACAGAATAAGATCTCATTCAAACATATAGGAACAGAAAAAGGGCAATAATAAAACAACTGTACTTAATGTATAATTTCTTTTAGTTTGACAGTGATAGTTCAACTTCTTAAACGTAAAATTCTCAGACATATAAATCAAATTCCATACTCTCTTTTTTTAAACAGACCTTGAGATGTAAGCATAATTTGGAAGTAATCTGATGAAAAACATGTGTAACTTGTGCATTTTATCATCATGTAAAAAAATAAAATGACTTTTTTGGCCATGTAGAAAAAAAAATATGTAGGTTTAACCAAAGAAATTCAGCTCTGCCGAGTCCTTGCAATTTTGTTCACAAAAAATGTGCTGCTATATACATTTCACACATCAGTTTGGAAATATTTAACATTAGTCTTTAAATATACAACTGTCTGATTCAAGTTGCTGAAATAATCCCCACCAGTATTGCATCTGAATTGGAAACTTAACACTTGTTATGATAAATCTTTTTTTTATTTTGGGATTTCCCCGAACTAAACAGGTGTAATATAGCTAATCAATCTCCAGCTCTTTCACCCGCACAGACATCAGTCCTCGTTTCCGGGTGTGAGTGGGCAACTCTGCAAAATCTGAGTCCTTTTATAGAAAGAGTGGTGGCATGCATGACCTATTTCGGAGGAAATAACATGGCGTTCAAATTCTTTCTATTCGAAACACTTGACCACTGTGTGTAATTGAAAAAAAAAAAGTAACATATTAGTCGAAACAACATGGCGTTCAAATCACCGGATGTTGTAACGCCTCTATAAAGGGATTATAGCTGGGGAACATTACACTACCTAGCCAGCTTGAGAAAAGTTTAAATCATATCCGAAACACATTCACATACCAGGACATGTACCACATGACTATTACAACCCCTTCCCCCCAAGGGGGCAATTATCACCCAGGACATCTTCCCCTGTGATAATTACAGCCCCACCCCCAGGCATATTACCACCAGCAACAATTACTCCTAGGTCAATACTATTTCCATTATAGTTATTATTGTCCTGTGGGAGTCCAGAGTGGAGGTGTACATGGGTTGCAAGAATTGTGAGAGGGAGGGAATTAGACCATGAAGTATCTTCTTAGTAATTGTCCTGGCTGGCTGTTTTAATTGTGTAAATACAGTAGAATGAGAATGAAGGAAGAAAGGGAGAACAAGGCACTCGAACTACAATAAAAAATATTAAATCATTACTTGTGTTTTCAAGCCTAGATTTGTGATTTTGGCCTATCAGATATACCATCCAATGGGACCATACAAATCCTCTGTCTTATTGAACCTTCAGTCTTTACGGATTACTGCCCGCCCCCTCCCCTGCTATAGTTGTCTACTGTCTAGGGGTCATTTTCATTTGAGGTTATTTCCTTGCTATAATTCTTTTGAGGTAATTTTCGTTTGAGTCCTGTGAATAATTTACCATGACGTTTTTGTCCTCAAACAGTAAATTCAATCAGTATAATTATACTTGTTATCCACTTCAAATCTACAGTATTTTGGTAGTAATTGTCTTGGGGTAATTGAGGTTTCTTTAAAACTGTGATAAGCAGTGACTGTCCTTTCTATAATCGTCCTGGGGGTAATTTTTATTTGAATTCTTTGTTCTAAGAGTAAATTTCTAAGGAGTTTTTGTCCTAGAATAGAAAATTCAATCAGTATAATTATACTTGTTATCCACTTCAAATCTACGGTATCTTGGTAGTACCGTAATTGTCTTGGGGTAATTGAGGTTTCTTTAAAACTGTTATGAGCAGGACAATAATTGTCCTTTCTATAATAGTCCTGGGGGTAATTTCCATTTGAGGTCTTTGTTGTAAGAGAAATTTTCTATGGAGATTTTGTCTTAGAATGGTAAATTCAATCAGTGTTCTAACTGCTTATCCACTTCCGATACATAATAATTTGAAATCCTTTTCACAAATTGCTTTGTCCCGGGGGTAATTTTCATTTGAAATTATTGTTCTGGGAGAAATTTTCCATGGGGTATTTGTCCTAGAATCAGTATTATAACTGCTAATATCCACTTCCAGTCTACAACAACTTGAAATCCTTTTCACAATTTGCAAAATATATGCGTGGCTCAATAGTTTGAAGTTTGTTAACATCATTTTGAACAATTGCGCAGTGATCAAAATTAACACAAAGTATAAAACTAACTGAAATATAAAGCTCCATAGGAATATAAACATGTTGAATACTATAATGTGAGAACAATTGTGCAGTTAAACAAAATTAAAAGCAAACTTAGTATGAAACTAACTAACATATAAAGCTCAATAAGAATACAATCATGTTGAATACTATGAAGTGGAACATCAAATATGTACGCTGACAAATTTTGAAATTTGTAACAGAGATTTGGCTACGCCTACATCTCTTAACTCAGCAAATAATTTTGAAAAAAAAAAAGATTGAGAAAATCAACAAACGTGTGAAAAAAAATATTTGAAATGTAAATATACATCAATTCGTTCCCGTAATGCACTGCAGTGTTCAAGGAAATATTGTACGACTTGTGACAATTATTGGACGAGTCACAAACGAGTCCCAATATTTTCATAAGGAGTACAGTATTTTTTTTGTGTCCACTGAAAATAAGCCATCCAATATTATCATTATTATCTAAATTCACTGAAAAATGATCAAAATTGAATTTTAAGACAATAATCAATGGTGGCTAGTGTTGTGATTTTTTTTTTTAAGAGAGGTGTTATTCTTCTTATCGGACAGAATCCACATCTTTCTCTTAATTTAGTAAATTAAGCAAAGCAAGCACATTATAATGAATAACATTTTATGTGAATGTTGAAAAACACGGCTAGTAATTGATAATAGCACTTTGTGTGGAAAACTGGATCAGTTCAACAGGCAAATACAAAAGTACCCGGATGTATCTGGTATTTTTCCTCAGCGTATGATATTTTCGATATCACATGCATCTCACGGTATACGCACAGTCCTTTGCGTGCGGGATACACAGTAATATCAAGGCGCTTGAAAACCCCCATTTATAAAGAGTATATATGAGCCATAGTTTCAAACATTCAGTCAGTAATATTGTCAGTAATATTACTTGCTGTTACCTCCAACAGGCGATCCAGTTGATAAAATTTGACGTGAAGTTCTTGAAAGTTGTTCAGGAACAGGTCTCGCAGCCCCTTGTCGTACATGATCTTCACTAGTACTGCAAAAGCCTGCTCCTCCGGCATCTAGAGTAACATATCAAAGACACAAGTTAACAATGACCACTGTTTGAAAAAAATGTTAGCTACATAATTCTCCATGCTCTAAGAGTTTTGACAAGGTCTAAAACTAAAGCCCTAAAAAAATTGTATTCTAAAATGAATATTTAGTGCTTTTAAAAAGTGAAAATCTATTCAGAGCTCAGGTTGAACAGATTCCCCTGACCCATACTGTGTGCAGATCTAGGCTATTTTATACTCCACCACAGTTAGTGGTAATTGTTCATTTATGCATATCTTGCCACTGGCAGCATAACATAAATATATAATTATTAATGAAAGAATTAGGTTACATAAAATCAGTAGGTTCTCAGACACATCAACAACTTCACTCTACAGATTCCAGTGAGGTACATTTCTCTTGCAGGAAAAATGATATCAAAACTGACAGCTACTGCCTAAAAATGATGCCTGAATTTGAATTTGAATACATCATGAAAGTGTCATGTTTGTTAAGTGAATACACAATCTTGAGCTTCAAAGCTGTGCATTAAATAAGGGAATACTTTTGGGAATTTATCATGAACAGTTTCAAATTTTATACCTCTGTCACACAACCTAGTATTCCCCCCCCCCCTCAAAAAAAAACTCAAAAAAAAAACTCAAAGAGCCCCAAATTGCAATATAATTTTTCATGCAAGAGAAATCTCTCTCCCTAGAATCTGAATAGTGCAGTTGTTTATGTTTTCAAGAACTGACTGATTTTATGCAAATGAATCCCCAGGTGCTTGACCTAGAAAATAACAGGAGGGAAATCAACATATTTGGAATTCAGTCCAGGTGCAAAATATGGCCATTCTTATTGTTTGTGGTAACAAAAATATGTGACAAACAAGAAAATGACAAGTTTAGAATGTTCCATTGGGGTAAACATCTGTTCTTTTCAGTTAATGATTAATAAGATACTTAGCAAACACAGAAATGAACTAATTTGGAAATTATGAAGGTTGTTATTTTGCTGGTATTGCTTCAGTTTTGTTGTTGCAAAAACAATATAATCAGAACATTATCTATGTGCATAATATCCCACATCTCTGTTGTCAACAAAATTAACACAGACTGTAGTTCAAATGTATTTGAACCACAAATAAATGCATAATTTCAAGATTTATTTTTATGACACAGACATTAATTCAGAAAATATGAACATTTGTGTGATAATGTAATTGCTATGTCAGTAAACATATGCATGTTATATGCCTATTAGAAAATAAGTTTATACATGCTACTACCCAAAAGTACAGGAAAGGGTTGCAAAAATTGTGATGTTTATTTATAACTGTACAATTCTTGTCTTTTCTGTAATAATCCACACCCTTTCCACTCAATCTAAAGGAATAGAAAAAGTGATATTTTGTGTATAACACAAATGGTAGGGCAATCACAATAAATGTCACACCATAACCTAGTTTGTAATGATCTATGGAACTTTCAAAAAACTCATATCTGTATTCTGATTTGTTCAAATTTCCTCAAATTTCCCTGATTTTTCTGATTCTCTTCAGACCAAATTGATATGAGCCGAGAATTCTCCTTTCAAAGGGAAGTCCACCCTGACATCAAGTTTGTTTTAATAAAAGCAGAAAAATGAGAGAAACATATTAATGAAAGTTTGGCGAAAATCCACCAAAGAATAATAGAGTTATTAATTTTCAAAGTTTTAATTTTGTGACGCCACATGTGAACAGCCCCCCCCCCCCGATTTGTCATGTAATATAGATTCCATAAATTGTCATTTTTCAATGGTTCATGATAATTGATTTTTTTTTCATAGAAGCATGTATGAAATAATGTCCTGATTATATACTGAATGCACAGGTAAAATCATTTTCAAATTTCTGAGAAAATGGTACTTTATGGAATTTATATTACATGACAAATGGGGTAGCTGCTCGCATGTGACGTCACAAAATTAAAACTTTAAAAATTCATACCTCTGTTATTCTTTAATTGATTTTCGCCAAACCTTTATTAATAAGTATCTCTCATTTTTTCTGCTTCTATTAAAATCAACTTAATGTCAGGGTGAACTTCCCCTTTCAGTGACAAGTCCACTTAAAAATAATCATTTTTTGAAGGGGTGAGGGTAAAGGCCACCGCACACTACGCGATTTTCCGTCGCACGACTGCCGACTTTGGATCTGAAATAAATCAATGTGTACGAAATATAAGCGCTTTTTTTTGCTTCGGATCCAAAGTCGGCAGTTGTGCAACTGAAAATCGTGTAGTGTGCGGTGGCCTTAAGTGCACGACCGGTAGAGGATTCGGGGGGTGGGGGGGGGGGGCTATTTACTTACATAAAGCCAACAGACACGCAACCAGAAAATGAAGCCCCCTGAGTGTACCCCACATCATCATCATACACTGAATAGGCCTGTCAATAAAAATAGATAAGGTATAAATGTAATGTGGGCCTTAATCTGCGCACCTTACATTTCACACAGAAAAAATACACTCAATTCAATAAAAAGTTACCAAATGATGATTCTCATGTAATGATGCATATCTGAGGAATAACACTGCATGAAAATTGTATGAAAAAAGATCACTTTTATTATACTTTAAAGACGATTTGTCAATGAGTCACTGGACTTGGTCGGGTAAAAACAGATTGGCTAATAACTTGCGCAGAGCAGTGATTTGCGTGAGCGCATCAAAAATTTTTGAATTTCGGGAAACGGCGTGCATATTTTTCGAAAACAGCTCATGAATGATTATTTCATTACCTATACGTTTGTAACAAATGAATAATGATTTGAGTGTGAATTTGTGGTTTGCAGATTTAGGACCAGCACAGATTTAGGGCACTTGACCATACAGTGAAAATAATTATGTTTTACTTTTAATATAGCGCATACAGCTAGTCCTCTCTACATCCTTTACACAATAAATATTAAAATAAGAATAGATTATTGTCAAATAAATATATACACACTAGAGTTGTTATGAAATCATTAATTTTTCTATAATGGAACATGAAATTACAAAACTATATTTATTCATATAATTTACATTAAATCAATTACTGAATGAAATGTAAAACCACTACAAACAATTAAAGAAATTATATTTATTTACATTGACTTATTCATCATAAAATCAAAAGAATATGATCCAGATATACACCCTTGAACACAATTTACAGATTGAACAGGTGGGGTTTTCAGTGTTTATCAAATAAATCCAGGGTGGGTAGCTGTTGAATTTTGATTTGCAGATGAAAAAATGAAGAAATTACATATAAATTTACATCACCAAAAATTGAGACATTTCCCATATAACTCAAAGCAACAATTTTGAAATTCTTGAGACTGGAAAGGGGCATATACATGTAAGTCTTAAACACACAAGAGTACAATAGCTGTTACTGCAAAATTCTCAGCACCCAGTTACATTTAGGATGCACTGTTTCTTTCTTACACAACAGAAACTGAAATCTATTCCAGTTTATTGGAACTTTCATACACACATTATAAGCCTAATAAAATGAAACTGTAAAAATAACCAATATAAATGTACATGAAATAAATCTTATAATGCAAATCAACAGAGTATAAATTTACATTACCTTGCTAATTTTGTACATGGCATCCTGCCCTCCCTCATTTTCATTGTTGAATTTCTCGTGAGCTGTGAAGGTCCGACTGATGTCGCGCAGGATAACCTGTTCTGCCGGAGATTCCTGTGATAATGATCAATGACAAAAAACAAATATTTGATCATTCATATCAAAAAACTTCTTACAGCATTCAAATATGAAGGCAATCATTTTTAAGATAATAAACTGGGAGAAGAATGAAGGATTAGCTAGATGACTGAGTTCAACAATACTGCAGATGCATCACTGCCAAAAAATGTTATTTTCAGATAATTTTTTACTGTGATGATGATATAGAAGCTGAATGCAATTTTAACCCACCCCCCCCTCCACAAATACATCACATTTTCAAATCATAGGTACACCTATTAAATTGTCAATTAAAAAAAATGCACAAAAACATGCATACACTTTATTTTATAGTTTGTGAGAAGTAATAGAAATGTAAATGATAGAAGTATTCCCCCCTCCTTCCCTACCCATTCCCCTAGTCTGCAAGCAGTCTCCATTTCCACATTTGATGATATCATATACGTAGATGTACACTAAATAGTAGACTGTTGCACGAATAAAGCTCTGCCCCTCCATAATTTGTGTTTGTGAAACGTGCCGGGACTGCCGACGCCCCTGGACTGCTGCACAGATTGAACACTGTGCTTTGCGCACCATAACCAACATGCCAGTTTCCTACATGCAAACTCGACCCCCCCCCCTACCCCCCCCTCCCAAACCGGTATTCCATCTTTCTCCTCATGGAACACCCTTATGACTTAATATGAGCTCATGTAATTATTCTAGGTACAACAGGAACTAGTCAGTATAAACACACCCACTCTTCTATCATGACTGATTAAATCATTTACCCAAATTATACACACAAAGTCTTTATTCCTCCCCTGGCAAGGACAAGGTCATGAAAATATGAAAAAGGTACTTGCATATTGCAAATGATTGCACTAAAAGTTTTGAA
>JZLH01S0032523.1:80790-97882 GCA_001188425.1 Eucidaris tribuloides
TATGTCGCACCCTGTGATTGGGAGAAGTAAAAGCTGCCTCAAGTAGAATCAAGTAAACTATGCAAAGATTTTGCTGAAAAAAATCTTGTGGTAAAATATTGAGTCATTATAAAATAACTGCTGGCAATATCCCTTGTGGCAGGCAAATCTGTTGTGAAGCTCTATAGGATTGATTTCTCTTGGACCTTAAGAGATGTAAAATACTGGTATGTTTATGCTTGATTCTCCTCAAGTAAACCAATTAAAGACAAATCCTTCCAGCTAGGAGATCTTTATTGCAGCTGGTGTATAATTGGTATGTGTTTCAACCAGCGTTGAAAATACACGGGAGCGACGAGCGATTTTGCTCTCGTCTGCTCTGAGATCGCTCTCGTAACTGCCAAAAATTGTTAAGTACCGAGCGACTCTCAACATGAAAATCGCTCCCGTCCAAAGACGCAAAATTAGCGGAAAGTCGGGGCAGCCGGACTTGACCGCTAGAAGCAGTGCGTACTCCCAACTAATTCAGGGAAAAAATCTTGCATCAAGCTAGAAAAGAAAATGAAAATCGCCGAAAATTCTGGCAATAACTTAAAAATAGCAGAAATGCTTCAATATACATTACTAAAAGTAGCAGAGAAGGTAAGCAGAATGTTTGAAATCACATTTTTAAAGTTCTAAAGCAGCAAAATTATCGGCAAATTCATGGCGCGCCAGTTAGCTTCTCAGTAAATGCTTACATGTAGTCTCACATGTGTTAAATGGTGTTGTAAAAATCGTATTTCAACCTCTAAGTTACGATTTTGTTGGTAAATTTCTGAACTTGAAAGTGATGAATTCAACCACAAAAGTGTCACAGGAGTGTAAGAAATTATGTTTCCGAAATTCTAACCCGATTTTTTGGAGGTACTTAGTCAAAAAGTGACGAACTTGGAGCAGCTGGATTGGAAGCAGGCCTACAGTCACTGGAGTGAAATCTCCCCTCAGCTGTCGGGTCAGAGAATTGCCAGATGTGGTGTCCTGTTCACTGCCTTGTCTAGCGGTCTGACTAAACTGGCCTGTTACTGAATATTCCATTTAATGAAGTACTTTGTTACTTTAAATTTCAAGTTTCTTCAGGAGTGTTTCTGGTCAGAAAATCATCTGAAATTATTTTGAATAAGTTACAAATAATATTTTAAGCAAATTTTGGGGGAATGAAGTAGACATTGAAACAACATTTTCCAACACTTTTTGGTATACAAATATCCCCTAAACCAACCATTTTAAATTGGAAAAAAATATGGTTTCCAAAGAAATTAGCCTAGATTGCAAAGAGATCATCTAGAACCCTATAGCTTCAGGCCCTTAGGCGGGCCTGAGACCAGGCCTACTGGAACTCGCGTTTCAGCGCACACTTTAGTTCATTTTTTTTGCAATTGCTTACTCCCTACACCCTCATTGCTAGTTAAAAACATGATACAAGGATACATGATTTGTTTAATTAAACACGCAAAGGCAAACTGCGATGAAAACCATGAATGACTATTACCTGCATCCTCGAACAAAAATCAGAGATGGCTCTTGGAAAACTGAAATGGCTTGGTAAATAAAAAATATGGCTCTGGTGATTGTTTCAAAATGGCTCCTAAAAATAAAAGTAATTTCAACACTGGTTATCTTATTCATTATTTATCCATCTATCTTTTATAATTATTCATTCATTCATCATTTTATTTATGTTTCATTAGTCTATGCTTGTATGAATTATTTTTTTATTTAGAAATTAGTATTTTTTTGAGATTTATGTCAACCAAATTTATAACTGTCCAAATGGCCTCAATATTGCACCCTGCTGCAAGTGTGCGACACTCCTATGGATGCTGTTAGCGTCACACACACTTTAGTAATGTTTGAAATCAACTTAATGTAAAAGTATACAATTCATATGGGCTATGTGTGTAAGTGAAATATCAAGAAATATTATGCATGTAAGGATGAAGTCATGAATGTCTTCAGTATTCTTTTCTCTATTATTCTCTTTGAATTGAATACATCTCAACATTTGACCTTGGTATTTGGTGGTGCGGGGGAGATAAATGTTAACATTTCGGCAAAGGACTTGCTGCTCTCTGAGCGCGATCTATTCCTTGAATCAGAATTATGTTTCCATAAATACAAGTCTGAGAAATTGTGTCAAGTGAGTACAATTTCCTTGTGCCATTTTTGAGAACTTGGATCATAAGAACATTCTCAGAACGAAATAAACAATGAGGTGACCAGCACCCACAAATAACAGATCCAACTCGTTACCTTCATCTTAGATTCTGTAGTTCCTGCCAGTCAGAACTAATCACCTTCCATCAACTCGGTAACCATAGATACCAATCTTTGAGGATGCCCATGCGGTTCCAGAGCAGATACAGAAGGAGTCCACTACATCTGCCGAAATTACCATGAGAAGATTCTAATAATCCTTAATGCTGCTCACGGTCTGTTCCCATTGCCTTTTGATAAAAACAATCAAAAGAGTTTATATAACAAGTAATAAACAAGAGCCCCGGGGCACGACGCTCACCTGAGGTCTCGCAAACTCTTCTATGGGTGCCCATAGAAAAAATATCCAGTTACATATTGTTTTGCGCCCTTAGACACTGATATAGACTAGCCACCAACGTAGCGATGAACCAGTGGAAAACTTTGCATCGCCTTGCCTATGGCCTATTTTGCCAAGTTAATTTAAACATCCTGATTTTTTATTAAAAACAAAGGTACGCCTAGTATTTTCTAACATTTCGACCTACTTCATGCTGACCTTGACCCTAATTTAACATTGAGGTCACTATAGCATTTAGCATCTACCATTCAAGTTCAGTCATAAATGGCGCCGAATACCAACCAAAGAAGAAACTTGAGGTCATAATTCTAACTCAATTTGATTATTGACCTGACTACATATGTGACTCTTGACCCAAACAATTTGAGGTCGCTTGTTGACACACTACCACCCAAGTATTGTATACAATGGGCTTTTGGTTAGAAGTAACCTAGTTTGGGGCCCTTATGGCCCTGGCCCCCTGGGCCCCCAGGGGGGACTGCGTGTACATTCCAAGAACACTAACTCCCCTGCCCCCTGAGAATCATTCCCACAAAAGTGGTTAAATCCATGATTTGGAATGTGAAATTTATTCCCATAGGCCTACACCCAAACTCTTTGCCCCCTGTAGGGGTACAAAACAGGCAGGCCCCTGGGCCATTGTTGAGGAACATTAATTCAGCACATAAGAGGTATCTACACAAAAGTGGCTTAACTAAAACTATTTGGATCATAGAGAAGAGACTGTTTGAAACTACCTACTTTTTGCCCTTTACGGCCCTCCCCTGCATCCCTAGGGGGGCCAGGCTGTACTTTTGAGAACCCTTGAATCCCCACCCCCTACAGATCAATCCTTGCCAATGTTTGGCCACAAAATCATGCATTTTGAAGAAGAAGGCAGGAAATTGTAAAAGTGTTGACGCAGACGCGACACGTAAGACGTCACGGACGCACGGCGGACGGACGGACGAAGCGACGCAATAGCTCACTGAGCCTTTGGCTCAGGTGAGTAAAAATCCATTGTTCCATGAGCAAAGATCAAAACTTGAAAACAAATTCATCAGGTGGCATATTATTCATCATAGAGCAGTACATGCAATATTACATGGTTCTTTAACATATTAAGCTTCGTTAAGTGACACCCTCAGCTGTGAATTGACTACGCTCTCTAGAAGGGATAAATCGCGGTAGTATCAAATTATTTGTTCATTCTGTACCACAAATAACCTTGCTCAGGATATTTGTAGTGATCTAATTCTACATCACATGCACCTGATGGCCAATTCTGGTTGGTGATAAGGATCATATTAAAAGAAAAACATCTATTTTTATCAGGCCATCATCAATTGAGACATACACCGCAATGAATTTGCTGAAATCACTCTAAGTATGGAGTATACAAAAGTTATTGAATTCCACATTCCAAGGCTTTACAGAATCCAAGAAAGTATTTCTGAACTTCTAGACAACACACATAAAATATTAATTTAATTTAAAAACATATGTGTAAAAATATTTAAATTCCCACTTCCAAGCAAATCATGATTTTACTCAAGTGAGTCCAGTATCACAACTTGGTTAATAGGGGTTGTACATGGAAAAGACCTAATATGTACATGATGATAACATCTACCAATTAACACACAAAACAAAGAAATTATTTCAGTAATTATTGTATTCATCAAATAGTAGCTCATGAGAAGTTTACAGTAATGAGCAAACATCATGAAAGAGTATACTGTTAGTATTTCAGATCAATTTTTTTTATATAGTCTCCCTTTTTTCTTGGGGGAGGGGGGTGTCACAAACAGCAGTGCTATTCCTGCTACAAGACCTTATTGATGTTGATCTTTGGTTACAACCCAGTTGACGCTTGTGATAACACACATCCACAAAAACTCAAATAAAAAAAAGGGGTCAGTAAGATTGTGTTCGTGTGCATGTATCTGTGTGTGTTTAAAATCAGGCAGACTATAATTGGTCTCACAAAACTTTCATCTCTCAGACATTCTGTCAACTGCATGGACCCTGATTGTTTTGTGTTTTGGTCACTTGACAGATATATTAACTTTGGAGGTAATGCTGTTTAACTTTTTGAGTAACCACTTTCAATAATGTGATTTTGTGATAAAAACTGATCTTGACATTGTTGGGGTTTGTGAGACCTAGTTGATGGCAGATGCTGCTGCTCCAATTGCAGAGCTAAGCCCAAATGTTTTCACATTTAGACGTATACCAAGGAAGGGGAAAAGAGGAGTGGCAGTGCTTTACCATTCTAATCTGGATGTCAGGATCCTCCCTTCAGCCAATACCAATTCGTCTGAGCTAATGCATATGAACATTATGGGTAACTCAAAAACTTTTTTTATCATTGTCTACAGACCGCCCAGCTTGAATTCATTCAAAATGTTTCTCCAAGAGTTTTCTAATCTCATGGATGAACAACTCTTACATTCTTCTGACCTCATCATTTCTGGTGATTTTAACATTCAAATGGATTCATCTACAATGTACTACGAACACTAAAAGTTTCAATGAAGTACTGACTACATACAATTTAGAGCAGCAAAACAAAGAACCGACACATGTCCGTGGACATACGCTAGACTTACTTATTTTACGCACTGATGGTGATTCAAAGGTCT
Source organism: Eucidaris tribuloides (assembly GCA_001188425.1). Lineage (NCBI taxonomy): Eukaryota > Metazoa > Echinodermata > Echinoidea > Cidaroida > Cidaridae > Eucidaris > Eucidaris tribuloides. The sequence goes on from JZLH01S0032523.1 coordinate 85,990, forward strand.
AATATTAATGCAGAGGATGGCATATCTGTCCACACTGCACTTTTTTTTTGTAAACTGAGTATCCCAAAGAATACTTCTTTTAAACAGTTCCTTACAAAGTTTTAAGTCCATTGAAATGAACAAGTTCGGCAAGGATCCGTTGTTGTTGACATGAAATGGCAAGTGTGCTGTCAACAATGTAGAAGATGTAAACATGTCAAAACATGATCAATACTACTCTCATTGACTTTATTTTGCATATTTTTCTCCAGATATGCCAATCTGAACATTTATTCATTTAGGACAAGTGTCTGTGTATCAGCTAAAATTCCTAATGCTAGCTATCGGATTGCAACTGATAATATAAACCTGTCTAATTCAAGCCTCCTGAATCAGACATTTGGAAATCAATCATAAGAAAAAGGAATATAGTCCTCTACAAAGCGAGGAAGCTTTTGACACAGGTGCTCATCTACACCTGATCCTTGGCTAATACATTCAAGAAATCTATGACTTCTGGAAGTAAATTCGAGAGAATATCAAACCCAATCCAACTGTGGTAGATGCGGACGATCTCCTTGCTAACACCAAAGAGATGATACTGAAGTACTGCTAGTCAATGGGGCTACCATACAGCAAATCTTCTTATGACATTTGAGTCAATTACGGATTTCAAGAAGTGAAAGGCATGCATAGACAACCAGCTCCTGAAGATGACCGACTTCTACAGCACTGCTATGAATACTTGCTTTCTACCAGCTACTAAGCCAATGAAGCCAAAAATAGGAAGCTTGTTTATGCCGGCCATGTGATAAGACAAGCAGGATTGCAGAAAATGTTACTTAAAGGAATGATAGAGGGTTAACAAGAAAGAGGACAGTAAACAACTTGGTTTGATGATATTACGAAACAGACTGGACTTTATTATGAAGAGGTTAGAACAAGGGTTCAAGACGATGGAGGTGCATAACTGCCAACCCCATCCAAGGTAAGGCACTAATTGATTAATTGGTTGTTTGACCAAGCCAATACAAGTTTGACAAACTGACTTACTATGTTATTAATAAGGGTTTCAATAAATCCATTAAATTTTATCTAGAGATGTATGAGCATTGAATAAAGCTTTACATATTGTTCTTTAAAAATTTTTATGAGCTTTGATGTGAACGACCATATTAAAGTTTGCAAATGTCAGCCAGAAAATTGTCAGCAGTGCTGCAGACCATTAACGCCATCTATTTGTTGAAGACATAATCATGTAGCATCACTCTTTTTGTGGCACTGGGTATCACTGCTGACAATGCATCATACACTGTGGGGATACCTCCATTAGAGAAAAACATATTTCAATGAAGATCGTTCAGGAAATGTGTCAAAGTTTCACAAATTAATCTAGAGTTGTATTCCAGTCTGGACTAAGTCCAAGTTTAATGAACTCAGATTCGGATCTTGGTGTCAGTCAAAGAAAGGATACAGACAAAACTGCATTTTATTATGGACTCTGACTCTGAATGAGAACCAAGTAACAATTTTCATTACCCTGGCTGTGTGCATGTTAATGAACAAAATGTGAGCAAATGTATTTTGTAATAGTGGAATTATAAATTTTCTGTTTTTGTTTTTGTAATACTGTATATGCTATATATTTTGTGAGCATACATTTTCGCGGTTTCATTGTATTTGCATTTATGTTCTACAGAAATATTAGGAAGTGACAATTTTTGTGTGTGTTAAGTTGCAAAATTCGCAAAAATAAAACCACCGTGAAAAACTTCCTATACAAAACATAAAGTTTGAGTGAATTATGATGTACTACTGCTTGGAATGATATCCCACTAATTACCTACTAAATGTTTCAATAAATAAAATTTACTTCAAGAAATTGACATCATCCTATCATATTGAATACTTACCTATTCAGAGCTTTCAATATCAAGCATTCTCTTGTCTTGTGTGGTGGCATCAGTCTCAAGGCTTCTTTAGGAGAGCCAGTCTCCTGATAGCAGCGTTTTGCGATGTTGACAGGGTCGGTTGAATCTGCAGCAGGTCCATTATCAGGTGCTAGTATAAGCCTAACAGCTTCTTCCTAAGAAGTTTTTTTTCAAATAAGAGGTACAAAATCCTGAGAATAAACTCTGCATACAAAACACGTAATCACAAGAAAATTATACTAACAGCTCATTTCAATGAGATCAAATAAAAGACATCATTTAATAATGTTTCCAGTTTAATAAATCTAAGGTACATGATCCTTCATGCTACTAGTGACTCTGATAATGTCTAACAAGGAAGCCCTGAAAAAAAATGCAATTCAAAAATCATTACTGAAGTGAAAATCAACCAATGACCATTCCAGTTTTCCCACACAGACTGCTGTATTGTAGAATTTTATGTCCACCTGACATCAATTCATGGGCTGATATTCATCTGTACATATTTTGCTAGTGACAACATAACTGTCTGAAGTTTTGTATTCTAGGGTGTTTACTTGGGTTATTCAAAGCATTATCATAGTTGTTAGATATCAAAGTTTGACAATTTAAAAAAAATGTTTAACAGTATCTTTAAGTTCATGACAAACATGTATATGTACCAGAATGGTTGTAAATACAAAAGCTGGTAATTATAATTATTATTTTAAGGGTTATTAAAAAAGTATCATGAGACTCATTACTTACATACTTTTCTTGAAGCATAGCTTGTCCCACATCTGCTGCAGTGATGGTAGTAAGCGCTTTTTCAGGATTCAAAGATGATGAACCAAATCGCTGCTCACCAAAGTAGTTAATAAAACCTTGCTCCTACAACGTGAATTGAAATATGTTAGGCAATATGATTCAGAATATAAATTGATACATATTGCCCATTTCCAACCAACACCCCTGTACATATAATAATAACATACTAGAGTAGCCCAAGATTAACTTAGAAACTGAAATGCAATCTTTGGGGTTAAATAGCTTGATTTCATTCACATTAGCATGCCAATTTTTAATAGTAATATTAAGGAAACTTTGACAAGCTACCCAGATATGCTGTGAATGGGAAAAAATGACAACTTTTAATGACAGTCTTCTTATCATGACAATAGGAGTCTCCAGGGTTGGCAGTTTCTTCCGCAGGCGGTTTTTTCCGCTGGTTTTTTCCCGTTTTCGTCCCGGAAAAAACAGTTTTTTCGCTTTCGGAAGAAACGAAAAAATCTAAGATGATTTTTTTTTTGTTATTGATTCAGATTTTCATTTTATATACTATCATACTATAATAAAACAGGACAGCTCTTTATGTTTTTGTGATCCCCCTTTGATTATGAACTTTAACGGGATGTAGACCGAGTCGGATTTTGCCGGCTTGGCTGCGTGGATCGAGTCATCATGTACAAAGTGCTATGGGAAATATTATTTCCAGCGCCTGGTGATCCGGAACGGCCTCGCTCATACATACCTTAATTCTACTCATTTAGTTTGTTGATTCCCTCCTATTTATGGTCAATTCTCCATGCAAGTACAAAAATATGTATGCTGTATATCAGTTGGATGTACTATAATGTAGTCATTTTATAGCATGGCGAAAATTTGTCATATAATTAGCCACTGGTAACTGACTCGTTTGTGCCATATACTTAAAATTGGTCACGTATTGTCAAAGTTTTAAGAAATTGCTTTGATCCAAACCTAATATTGTGGCAGACGGACTATCAAAGTATGGTGAATAAAATTAAAGACAAGTTTAGTTTTGGCGAATTATTTTATTTGAAAGGTTTGTAATGCCATAGTCCATAATCCCCAAATAAAGATTCTGATGCCATTTGTTTTTTTTTTTTTTAAATCAACTTAAAAGAAAATCCTGGGGGGGACCAAGATTTTGACCAATTTAACATTATAGCATCCATAGGTAATAGTGTGTTAGGTAGATGAATTATACCTCACAGAAGATAGAGTCTGCTTCTTCTGAAGAGGATAATTAGATAAATTACAGCATTATTAACATTTTGGATGCTACTGTAAAATATAAGTACAAAAATCAGGTCACGACAAGATATCATTAATTAATAAAAAAAACTAAGCATTTAGATTGTATTGTGTGATAATGAAATTTGGGATATACATTCTAATAAAAAATCCGCAAAAATAAAACTTGTGCTTTAAAGTACGGAAACAAGCTAGCATGTAATTAGTTTAACACATGACAAAGGATTGCAAAAGATGTGTCAGTTTGGCTTTTTTACGGAAAATATAATTATACCATGAGCTGAAATAATAACAACAATGGAGATGAATAGAATTTAGGAACATTTATAATAATTTACATATAAAAAGATGCCATGCTAGTAATGTAAGATACAGTATACCACGCTCATAGTCCTTTATTAGAAATCACCAGTTTGGAAGAGGATAATTATTTATATTTCAAAATATTAATTTTTGGATTTAGATTGTGGGCAAGAGTTTTTTTTTCTTGTTGTCCGTTAAATATGTATGTTGCAGTTTATTAGTGCTGTAATGTATACTACTTCTCCTTAAAATCTAATTTCATATCATTTATTGGCCTCCTGAATATGTTTGGAGGTTTTTTCCAGTTTTTTTTACAGTTTTTTTCGCGGTAAAAACCCGGAAAAAAAGAGGTTTTCTTTCATTTTTTCAGTCCCGGGAAAAAACAGGTAGTTTTTTCCGGAAGAAACCCAACCCTGGGAGTCTCCTTTAAACTAATCATGATTATGGTTTGCAAGAGCCATATGGATAACATTGGAGGATTTAAATCATGCATTTAGGTACTCATATGCAGGACTGCAGTCAGACCAATTCACACAACATGCACTGACTTGGAGTTGTGCAGTCAAGTTTTGTGGGTTATGGGAAGTGACAGATTAATTATGACAATAATAACAAGAACTGGTTTTACTTTTCAACTTTACTTTTCAAGGGACAAAAATAAACACACACATCATTTTTATGATGTGTGCAAATTGTGCAAATCTGGTGCATAAATAACAAAAATTTTTGCTGGCAGTGAAGGAACTACTAGTGTCATATATCAGGGATATTGACAGTGATGGGCATTCCAGCCTTCCTTAGTGCTACCTCCTGTATCTACAAGTATGCTTCTAAAGTGTTTGGTGGTGACTGACTATTGATTTGGGGTGCCAACAATTGCTCTTGCGACACTTGCTCCCATGACAATATCTCAAAGGACAAAGGGTTAGGGTAGCCATTGGATTTCCTGTTCAAAATAGGGTTCAGGCTAGGGTTGCCATTGGTTTTTCCATGCAGTTCAGAATACGGTTAGGGTTAGAGTCAGTGTATGAAATATTCTCCAAAGCAATTGTTACTGGGGCATGATTTTCAAGGGCGTAGGCTGGTTTGGGAACAGGGAGGTGCACGTCTTGGGAAGGTGAACTAAAATTTACAAAATCAGAACAGATACAACATCTCAAGCAGAAAAAAATGGCGCAAATTTTTGTTTGCTTGCCAGGGATAGAACTTGTCTGCCTCAGCATCCAGTGCACACCCTGCCCCAGCCTAAACCCTTGATTTTGCACAGAGCGCCATGTTTGTTCTAAAGTAGGGCTTCAACACACTTACCCGCACATTTTTGATACTATTATCAATACACTCCTGCAACATCTTTTCCTCCACTACCCTGTCATACTTGTTCTGGGTATTGTTCAAACTGACGTCCCTCACTGTTATTCTAAAATGATTCCCCTGCAGCTGACCGGGATGGAATGGTCCATCTCGGGGATGAATGTTCCCGACTTTAAGACCAGGAGGCAATGTAGTTTCAAAACAGGCCTTTAATCTAGTCGAAAAAACAATAGAAAGAGAAGAGAAAAGTGAAATGAATCATCAATTTCACTGAAAATAAAAAGCAACACTTGACACACTAATACATCTAATCAGAACAAAATATTTATCAACAATTTTGCAAGTTATGCATGAAAAACTATCAATATGTCAAATATACACTGAAAAGTACATAAATTTGTTTAAAAAAATGAACAAAAACAATGTAAATATCTGTAAACATTGAAAATATCTGAAATTCCTCATCAGTATGGCCTGTGTGTGTGTGTGTGTGTGCATGTGTGTGTGTGTGTGTGTGTGTGTGTGTGTGTGTGTGTGTGTGTGTGTGTGTGTGTGTGTGTGTGTGTGTGTGTGTGTGTGTGTGTGTGTGTGTGTGTGTGTGTGTGTGTGTGTGTGTGTGTGTGTGTGTGTGTGTGTTTTGGGGGGATTGTGTGGAAAAGAGGACTGCTCCCTGCCTCCCTCAGAATTGTATGTGTGCTATTAATGTAAATGTGTGCCTTTGATTTGATTTTAAAATCAAGTTTAAATCTGAAAAATGCTGTATCATGGGTAATAAATTCCTCAGGCTCACACAGTACCCTCATCTTATCCTCCATAATATAAAACATTTACTTTCAGCCCTTCCTCCCCCAATGCTTGACAAGAAACTGTCTCTCACATATGAACAATACAAACAATACAAATTCAAAGTGGGAAATGTTTGTAGAAATAAGTATACCCTGACTTGCCTGCTAGTGGGAACCCCCTTTACTGCCATTTGTTGTGTGGTGACAGCTTTCTTATCCTTGATGCCTGCATAGGAAAAGTCTGATGGATGTACGTTTGCCACTCTGGCCAACTTCTGAATGGCATCCAAGGTTTCTGTGTTGACCTTCTGCAGTGTAAACCCTGAAAGAAAGAAAATATCATTAATAACAACACTCAGCATATCGCACATGTTCATAACAATCGCATCTATTTATCCCTAAAGCACTCCTGGCTAATCACCGGATTAGCTACATCTGCCTGATAGCTTGCATATTACACCCAAATCAAATCAAAATCACTAGTAACACCCAAAACTGAAATAAAAGTCAAATAATTGGACCACATCTTTGGTGTAACAGTATTTGCTTTTTTTTTACCTTTTTCTTTTTTTTTTGGGGGGGGGGTGGGGGAGGGGGGTTTTCACGTGCTCCTTCAATAATATTTGACAGACAGTTGATGTACAGTTGTTTATCCATGTCAAGAAGATGGAATTGTGATGTTTTCTTCCTCAAAGGCCTAATTCAACAATGTTTCCATTTTAACAAATCTACATGTATGCTCCATAATCCTCTGTGTTAAAAGTATCTCTGATGTGGTCTAAAAACGAAAGCCTAAAAGAATTTTACTTCAAAATTATCATTATTTAGTAATTAACAAAGTGACTATCTTTAAAGACACTATAACATAATGGAAGCTCCATTTAAAAAAAAAAATCAAACTTTACTATCTGACATATAGTGTTTGAATGGACAAACAAACACCCTAGAATACAAAACTTCAGACAGTTATGGGGTCACTCGTGAAATAAATTGTACATGAATTATAGTTAGCTGACAAAAAATTCTGCAACACAGCAGTCTATGAGGGGAAACTGGAATTTTCGCTCAATGATTTTCATGTTTTAAAAGCACTTACCGTAATGATCGTTTTGAGCTGCATTTTTTCCAGGGCTTCATTTGTAGGCCTTGTCAGAGAAACTGGTAGCATGGGGAAATCATGTAGCTCAGATTTTTTCAAACTGGAAACATTGCTATACTATGCATTTAAGTACCCAATTTCCCACAGGGCCACACCCATTTTCTCCCACAGACTGCTGTATTATGATTCAGAATTTTCATCTTGCCAGTGGCAGCATAACTTTCCAAAGTTTATATTCTACATTGTTTATTTGTGGAATCAAGTATAACTACGTAGCTCAGATGTCAAAGTTTGACTTTTGTTCATATCAAACCTCCATAATATTAAACAGTGTCTTTCAGCTCCCCCCCCCCCAAAAAAAAATAAATAAAAATAAATCAATATATAAATAAATGAATACATCAATAAAAGATGGAAAAAACCTCATATATTTTGATCGGTCTAGACTTCCTGCTTGTGGCAATTAAAGTGTCAAAGAGACATCAGAATTTAGTGGCAGGCTGCAGCTTCAATACTTTTCCGCATGGATTGCCCAATATTCCTGCACAGTGTAATGATTCTGTTCTTTACAAACCTGTAAAGTGTTGCATATCCTGAGCTGTCCTCTTCTCTCCCCTTCTCACTTTCTTGTCACGCGTCCTCTGTCGAAATCTGACTACCAAGTTCTGCTGGTTGGCCGAAAGTGAATCATTAAACGACTTTGTCTCTAAGAGTGATCCAAACTGTTTGGCAATCAGTCTATGTAACTTGGTTCTTTGATCCTTGGAATTAACCTTCTCAAAACAAAATGTAGACCCATTATCTTTGGCAGCAACAAATCTGATGAAATCCAGGATAGTAGACAGATCAATTCCCAAATGATGAAAATCATGGACAGACTGTTCACGAGAAACAATGATTTCCAATCCAACTTTGTCAGGTACCTTATGGCTCGTAGTCCTGAGATGAGGATATATGAATCGGACAGATTTGTGGATGATAGTTCGAGATGCTCTGTCTGATATCAATCCTAGATTCATTTCAGATTGACAGGGATTGTCAATGCCGTTGTTTAAACTTGTGCGGAAAGCTGGCATATTTTGTTCTTCATTACTGCAGGCACTTTGTAACAACTGTAACTCCTTTTCTGCAAAAAGTTGCAAATCAGCCCTGATTTTGTCATCAAGAACGTCAGATAAATTAGATCATAATGCTTCAAAGAATCTGCTTTCCGAAAATGACATTCTGATTGTTTGCACAAGATTCAAGTCCTATTGCTGTCTGATTTTAGATCAGGTGTGCCTTTTCACTATTGGACATTCTAACCAGTTCTACATCTAACATCAGATTTAGTTTGAAGCTATTGAGTGATTTTTTCTTCAGAACAACTTGCTTTGCACAACACTACAATTTCATTATTAATACTTGAGATAGCTTCACATGTTTTGGTCGGCCAAGTTTACATCTGTCAACCATCTTTACGAGGGATCCATTTCTCCATTGTATATTTCACTGTCATTCAATCGAAGATCTATCGGATGGGAGATTTCAGGGTTCCTTTATACAACCTCATGATCCGATATAAAGCACTCAATGCCAAACATGAATGATTGCCTTATTGAGTTATATAGCAGACCCAATTAATCTATCAGAAACAATGAAGATGTCATCATCTAGGAGAAAATCTCTGCATTTTGTCCATGTCGCTAATAAAAAAAAGGGGGAGGGGAGAACAAAGAAAATACAAAGAATGTATTAAAAAGATGAATCTCTGAGACAGTGAAAATTTTAATGTAGTTTGTTTACTTTTTAAAATATGAAAGTATGCAACCTACACCTTCATTCTGAAGGACATTGGAAGTACAGAAAAATAAGTTAGAAGATTTACCCATTGGAGGACGTACAGTATGAGTTAACTGCGTGTTGGGTCTATGGAAATGCGTGTTACCAGCATTACCATGTCAAATATCACGCGAGTCACACATGTTTGTATGTCACACAAGTCACAAACACAGGGTATAGATTAAAACCTAAAAAATATATTGGAAGCTGATTTTCTTTACTGATCATGTAAATCAATTCATCTATACCCTGCTTGTGACTCGTAACACCGCTGACTTGCGATGACCAAGTTGGAATGGATATTATAGTGAAACTCGCAAATCGTCTCCAGATGGGTTAATATTGGAAGTTGTACCACTGATTGATGAATCCTGATAGTACAGGAAGTTTTGACTTGGGCAGGACTGGTACTGTAGCTCATCCTGAAGCCTATTGACAAAATTTGTTGAACAAAAGTTCATACTTCTCCTATAGTATGCATCAGGGCTTTCTTTTGTTTTATTATATTTAAGAAGTTTAAGACATGAACATTTAGGGCAAAATTGATTAGCTCAAACACCAATATTATTAACTCTCTGGGGGTAGCCTGCCCAACAAATGCTTTGTGTCAAGCTACCTGGAAACAAGCTAAAAATTTAGGGATAACCTAGGCTACTGACGCTCCTCTGTGAGCCCATCGATTAGTCTATCGAGCATCTAGACTTGGTAGTGTGTATTATGGACTGACCGTTTCTCTATCTCAAAATTGCTGCAGGCTTATTTGTAGAATATTTTCAAGGTAGGTCAAGAGTCTAGATTGCTACTGACCCTCGCTCTGTGAGCCATCGATTTAGTCTATGGAGCGATCTAGACTTGGCTACAGCTACTGTTGACGCGCGGAGACCGTCTCTCTATCTGCAAAAATTGCTCAGGCTTATGTTGGCAGAAATATCGCCAGCAGTAAGTGGCCAAGGGCGGAGGGGGAGGGGGGGGGGGTGCGAGGGGGGGCGGATAGAAACGAAGGCTGCCCTAAAACTGTCAAATTTCAAAAATTCATAGCTTTTTGTAGTTTGTTATATCATAGAATTTAGGTCTTTTTGACATTTTCTCCCCCTAAGGTTTTTGCCGCCAACCCCCCCCGCTATAGATTGACCTCTAGCACCGCCCTGGAAAATCCACCATCAACTATACCTTGTTCTACAGTGCGTATCAAAAAAAAGGGGACAGTTTTGAAAAGTCTGTCAAAATTTCGTTTTAAGTTATGATGTCTATATTTTGATGTTAATAGGTGCTCTGAAGTTTCATCTTTCAAATGTCATTAAAAAAATAAGTTTCGTTCATGCTTGAGCGAACACGGAATGTTTTTGTCGGGGGTTAAAAAAAAGGCTTGCGCCAAATTCAAAGGGTATTGAAATTTTGTCATTATTCTGAATCAGGTACTCCCATTCACATTGATTGTTGCTTTGCACAGATCAATGATTATGTTAGTCATTTGAGTCGATTTCCTATGATTCTTTCAATGATTTAATCAATCACTCGAACAATCAATCAAAAAGTAATCGATCAATCAATCAATCATTCAAACCAATACTGAATTAATCAATCATTCAAAAAGTCAATCTATCAATCATTCATTCAATAAATCGATCAATCAATCAATCAATCAATCAATCAATCAATCAGTCAATCAATCAATCAATCAATCAATCAATCAAACAAACAATCAAACAATCAATCAAATAAACAAACAAACAAAGCAATCAATCAACCAATCAATCAATCAATTAATCAACCAACCAACCAACCAACCAAATCATCCCATAAATCACTCCTTTCTCAATTTAGAAATAAGCCACAATCAACCTCTCGTTCGTGAAAAACACATTTTCTTCTTTACTGTAATAAACATAAGTAAAACAAGTGAATTCATGTTTGTTACCTTTTTTTATTTGCAGGTGTAACATTGGGTTTAAATTTAAAAAAAAATGATCCACGTCTTTCAAAGGCACCATAACCTTTGTTGCACACAATGAAAGGATTTGAATAAATTACAAGCTCTCCCCATTAATAATGTAAATCCCCTTACTTGGGTTGACAAAAAAGTTTGTTTTTAAGTATGAAGGAATATTCAATGCTTAAAGATAACATATTAAAATGAAAAAAAAAAACACAATTCAAGTTAATAAATAGCTTTGTAAATGAATTTTGAAAGCATAATTTGAAAATAATGGCAAAGAAAATGAAAAGGTTAAGAGGAAGTCTGCTGATTAGCAAGAAGTCTGATGATCATATTTCTCATTTTCTGCCATTTTGGCGCAAGCCTTCTTTTGAACCCCCGACAAAAACGTTCCGTGTTCGCTCAAGCATGAACGAAACTTATTTATTTTAATGACATTTGAAAGATAAGACTTCGGAGCATCTATTAACATCAAAATATAGACATCATAATTTGAAATAAAATTTTGATAGACTTTTCAAAACAGTCCCGTTTTTTTTGATACGCACTGTAGAGTGTGCCTACCACACTCATACATGTACAAGTACGTGGATTATGATGCAATAGATGCTATTTATTACCCCTTAAAACTACCTGTATTCTCCTCTTGGTTTATGTTCATTCAAGGGCATGGAAAAGGGTTCCAACAGCC
>JZLH01S0032525.1:21190-35255 GCA_001188425.1 Eucidaris tribuloides
ACCCCCACCAGTTGAGATGTAGCCATTATTAGTGGTCTGGTTTACAGTACATGTGCAGTAATTGCTAATATCGATTGGGCTAGTATTATTGATTTTGTCGTGACTTTTGTCTGACTTTGAGACATTACCCTTAGAATTAATTGTGGAAACCCTTCTTAACCCCTTTGCCTCCGAGAAAAAAAAACTCTGTGCAGTTGGAAGATTGTCAAGCTCAAGCAATCTATGCTTCAGACCCCACCAAATTTAAAATTAGTAGATGACAGCTGCATCCAATATGTGAAACCTATAGTGAAAATACAACATGAGCAGGGTTCCCGCGGTCATGGAAAACCTGGAAAAGTCATGGAATTTTGAAAATGTTTTTCCAGGCCTGGAAAAGTCATGGAAATGCATAATAACATGAATAAGTCATGGAATTTCATAAATTTGTATGTTTTGTTTACCTTTCAATGATCTTTTGTGTATATTTTTTATTTCAATAGAAATACTTTTTACACTAACCACAATACCACAGCATAAAGCTGCTGTACCAAAAAGGTCCTGGATTTTTAAATTTAACATGAAAAAGTCATGGAAAAGTCATGGAATTTATTTTTGTAAAAGGTGCAGGAACCGTGAACATAGCCAATGGCCCAATTTCAAATGATTCATCCTTTATATTTCAAAAACTGAAAAAAAAAAAAAAATTGTATCGGTGCATTTTATGTACCTTTGGTTGGATCAAATCTGAGAAAAAAAGAACAGTTTTGGTATGCAGATCAAAACCACAGCCATTAAGAATGCCAAATGCTACACGTGGAAAATTAAATTAAAGGTAAATAGCATGATTGGAGGTACATATAGTCTGCAACTTGGGGAAAATATTCTGCAATCAAGTAAACTATGCAAGGATTCTGCTGTGAAAATTTTGTGGTCAAATGGTGACTCATTTTAAAAGAACTGCCGACAGTATCCGCTGTGACAGGCAAATTTGTTGTGTAGCTTTCTCTTGGATTAATTCTATCGGGGCACAAGAGTAATATAGTACTGGTGAGTTCATCCTTGATTCTCCTTAAGTAAACAAGTTCAAGACAAATCCTTCCAGACTGGAGATACACTCCAGCTGGTGTATACGTTGGTATATCTTTGAACCAGTTTGGTTCCAGAGGCATTTTTGACTTCTCCCAATCATGTCACTGCCCTTTAAAGTCAACTGCAGTCATGTTTGTGAGACTGCAATCATGTACGTTAATTTAAAGTCAATAAGAACCTTGGCTGGCGTAGACTCCATCATCCGCCGCCGGAGTGAGGTAAAAAGTTCATCCACTGATCCAGCCATGCCTGACTGTACTGTAGCTAGCAATCATCGGCATCACCAAGTTATGCATGAAATGTACCTATCATGTGTGAATGCAATGGCGCGTGGCAATTTCATTAGATGCGCGTACATTTCTTCTGTCTGTAAAGCCGAGGAATTTGCATAATGAGCTTGTCTGTTACATCACGGAGTAGTCACTATGAATGTGCGACATTCCAGGTAAATGTCACTCAGGGTATCTTGCAAGTCTCAGAAATAGTCATGATATTAACCCATTGGAGACGATATGATTTCACTATAACACATATTTTCCATAGACCCCAACACGAGTTAACTCGTACTTAGTCTCCAACGGGTTAACCATTTAGATGCTGTCTACGGTAAAAAACATAATATATCTACCATTTCCACATATTTTCAAACCTTTAAGAGTCATGAGCTGTTTGTTGAGTCACGGCTCCACCGTTACTTTTTTATTCAGTTGTCTTGTGGGAAAGTAAATTTATCCCTTTAAGATACTTGCTTGCCCAAAAGAAAAATGTACCTGCCCGAGAAAAATATTTGAATTAATAAAACATTATTATTTCTCACAAATTTTAACCAAAAAGGCGATTTTTTTAATGGCATTGGAAGTTTATTTTTTACTGGGGATTGCAAAAAGGTGTGATGTATCAATTTAAAGATGATGAAATTTTATCACAATTCTGCACAAGCCTGCTTGTTATGTCAAGCCATCATCAATGACACATGAAATGGGACAAGCACTTCTAGACAGACAACACACATTTGATGTTTTACAATCAAGCTTCAGAACCAAATACAGTAAATGAAGTACAGTGAACAAAATAATGATTGAATTTTGTATCTAAGTTACCTGAAGACCATTCCACACATCTTGTTCACTTTTGGTAACATTTTAGGACGTTTTCCTCATTTTACATTTAATGTCCAATTTCTCAATGAGAAATTTTGCCACGAAGTGCCAAAATTGCTCCCACAAACAGCAAAAGACAAGTATGTGACTGTGATGCTATTCAAACAGGGACATACTTTGGTACAGCGTAAGAAATACACTTGGGCGACGGGCGATTTAGCCCCCAAAATGAACAAAATAGCCCCCTAAAATCATTAAACAGCCCTCAATTTTCGTTGTAGGGTTCAGTATATAACATACTAAAATCAATAACTTGGGCTTGAAAGTAGCCCCCCAAAATAAAATTTTATTTCCTGCCCTGCTTTGGTACACATAACCTCTCTGAAAAAAATGGGGGGGGAGGGGGGGGAGGGGGAGGAAGGGGAGGGGTGCCAAGTACTATCACATACATGTAGCCACAGTATGTCAGTTGCTCAATCAACAACAGTTGGTAATTATTACCGCCAACCACCACGACAAAATCAAAAGTGTTTGTTGGATGTGGCAATGAAACACAAACAGCCTTTTCTCCATGAAGTCACTAAGATGTCCTAAACTAATCAATATTGATTAATTACAATATAGCCGATTACAGGAGGTCTGCTGGACTGTTGTCTATTATAATGAAGGCTTAGCAGTAGGGACTGTTTCCCAGTATTTCGAGGTCGTGGTATTACTATTTATACTCCAGCTATATGCTCATATGGTGTTGTGTTCACGTGTATGTGATGTACCGTATATTTGTTACGAAAATTTGTTGTAACAAAATAGAGAGTAATTAGTAAATAATGAATGAACCAAACAAAACAGGAAAACAAAAATTACGAAGTTGATAAGTTACTGAAAATAATGAAACATAAGTTTATGAATTCCGTAAATAAGTAAATATGAAATGAATAAGTATATGATGAGATGGAGTATTATTCAAGGTATAAAAACAAAAACAAAGGAAGCATAATTTAAATAGAAAATACAGGGTTCATATGGGTCAGGGAATTTCTGGAAAGTCAGGGAATTTGAAAATAATTTTTCCCGAAGCAAAAAGTCAGGGAATTCATCTATTTCTTCCGGAAAGTCAGGGGAAATCATTTATTCATGATATTTTAATAATGACCCTTGATTGGGAGCTCGCTGGTATTGTGATGATGTATTTTTACAAGCTTTAAACATTTAAGAATGGTCGTGGAATTTAGAGTTTTTTGCTCTGGAAAGTCATGGAAAAGTCAGGGAATTTTGAAAATGTGTTATTGTATGAAACTTGAAATAAATGATAAGTCAATCAATAAATCCATTACTGTAAACATGGAATATTTTGCGGTGTGGAAATTTTCGCGCATTTCGCCCTTGCCGATAATAGCGCGAAAATAAAAGCATGTGAATGATCTTTTTCATTCTATTTTGCTGTTCTTGTTTGATGTTTGAGCTTGGTTTGGACAGTGAGTGTATGCGTGGTTATCTACTGTGGTGGGGTTCTGTACCATGTGGTTGCGTACCTCACTTCACCTGTCCATGAAATTAAAAACACGCGAAACTTCACCAAACTCTGCCAGCGCGAAAAATTAATCGCACGAAAATATCCACTTTTACAGTATATCACTGCAATTCGAACAAAACTAAGTTTCCAGCTCTTATATTTCGCTAAAAAATGATATTTTCTCATTTATATTACCATTGTTACTTACACAATGTTAATTTTTTTAGGCATGCTAAGTACAGTAGATTAACTGCCTACATGCAAACAGTACAGATTGTTGCCCTTTAAGTCTGTTTTCTGGGTATTGAGCCGAGATGTAATTACTTGACGCTAATCATAGAAGCTCATTAGCAAATCAGACTAATTGCATCCACGGTTAGAGTGTGATATACTGTTAAGAGCCTCCACAGCTTTTACGTACATGTACATGTACAGTCACTTGGGGTTTTGTGTAGGACCGCACCACTGGTGATAATACAAACATGGTCAAACCAAGAGCAAACATAATTTGATCATTTGATTTATTTATAAATACAATGTTCTACTTTCATATTTTTTCTTCTTTATGGGGTGGGGGGGGGTGGTTATGAGCAATGAAGAAACAGAAGATGTAAAGAATTGTGTAATAATTAAAATTTAGTAATGTTCACTTATTTTGTCCAGTTTAGGCTGTAATAGATATTTAGATAAATGGAAAGATGTCTCTATTCATCCTTTTAATCTCCCCTGCTCAACAGTTCAAATATAGTCTTGATTGCCAGTCTTTGTCAGTAAATGCTTTCCCTAGGAAAGAAGCTTTGATGCAGGTGAGGATATAATAAATAAATAAATGAATAAATTTAGCTGGATTCATTGTTTATCAGTGTTGTAAATCATATCAATGACATGTACTTCTTATATCAAACTGACATAGTACATTATAATTGAAATGATTAATCATTCAATTTATTTTTTGTTTTGTTGTGTGTGTGTGTGTGTGTGTGTGTGTGTGTGTGTATGTATGTATGTATGTATGTGAGTGAGTGTGTATGTGTGTGTGTGTGTACTTTATGTGTGTATGTGCTTATATGTGTGTGTGTGTACAAATGTCTGTATACGTGTGTATATATGTGCCTATTTATGTTTGTGTGTCTGTTCGAATGTTAAGGTGATTTGGGGGAGGTTTTTGTGCGTAATTATGCCATTTGAATCATACCAACCATGAGAGAGTGCAGTCAGTTCGGTATGTTTTTATATTCTGTGTAGTTCACACAGAGAAGGCATACAGATTTGTATAATTTTACATTCTGCTCAGTTCACCAAGGTAGATGTAAACCATGTGTCGTGAAACTACTTGTTCATGTTCTATCAGGAAATTGTAATGACAGCCGTCACTCGTCACTCAATCCTCCTTGCGTTTCCCCGGAAATGTTACAAGTACATGTCAAAAACATGCCAATAAATGTGTGTACCCTCTCCTCTCTAATTCAATTATATCTCTTCTATGGCACTGCAAATGACTGCGTTCATGTATATTAAGTGTGATTTCGCCAAATCACTCAATCTTCAGTATGACTGACAGGTGTAGAGTTCCGCGAGTTACGCATTTACCTGTAGCCCCCTGTAGCCCCCTGTAGCCCCTTGAATCAACGATCTTGTCACTCTCGCATACTGTAGTAGCTACACATAATATTTCAGCGCACTTATTCCACCGGTACAGGTAGTTTGTATGCCAGGTGTGCACTCTTATTTTTTTTTTTGCATTCCTGGATTGAGAGTGAACATTTGAGATGGAAACTGTCCGGGCATGGCTTTCATTTACATTTCACGGCCTAGAAACGGGACGCCCTCAGTCCGGGGCATTATAGAAGAGATATGCAAGCTGTGTTTTCTTCATCTGTAACCACTCGGGGAGAGAGTCGTCTCGTAAGGATTTCGGGGTGGGGATGATGATTGCGCGGCGCTTACCTGTTGACGGTTAATGGTGCATTGTACTTGTGTTTGAGAATGGGAATTCGGTGTCCCAGCTTTCGCGTTGTCAATTCCTTAAAGAGATTCTTGAGAAAGTCTGCAGTAAAATTCTACTACAATGTGTCTCCCCAAAAATTGTGCAAGACAAAAGTGCCCTCTTTGGCAATTGGAAAATTGTGTTCTGACTGACGCTTACATCGATGTCAAGGGTATAGTCTAAGCTTTCAAATGCCATTTGTTTTGTTCAATTTGATTGTTTCAATCTGGAGATGGGTTAAGTTAACAATTAAAGGGTAAAATCACATTGTAACACTTTTACGAGGTAAGAGGGCCTGATGCTATCATTGACTGTAGTAAAAGTGGCACGATTGTGATTTTGCCCTTTCATGGTTAACTAAATATATCTCAAGATTTTATAAACTTAAGCATATTGAACAAAACAAATAGCATTGAAAGCAAAGACTGTGCTCTTGAAGTTGCTGTAAGCATCATGTCACTGCTGTATTTTCTAATGGCCAAAGAGGGTGCTTTTCACTTGCAAATTTTTTTTAGACACTGTAGTTTTCAACTCTATAAAATATTATATGATGGCATGTGGACCTTGGGTGGATTATTCACATGTTTACTTTGATGACATGAAACTGTAAAACAGACAATTAGGAGTAATTAGTATGACTATATACACCAGATTTTGGACTGTACTGCTTTGGAGGAAGGAAGAAGAAGAATTGCTTGCACAGTGGCAAAATTTTTCTATATGAATAAATTCAGACTATTGAACAAATTAATGTTATTTTAATCTGACAAAATGAAGTAAATGTTTTAAAGCATTTTTTCTATGTTTTTGTTTGTCTATTGGAGTTACCAAGGTGCTTGCATTGGCCAATTTCAATTTTGTATTTTTTCTTAATTTAGAAAAAATACCATATTTCCTCAAAACAAAATTCTTGGTCATTTTTCCCATATGGAAAATAATTTTCATGAAGCTATTTTTTTCTGAGAAACAAAAATTCTGTGTGAATGTTTACACTGGATTATTTTCATGTAATTATTTATTTTTTATGTCTTTTAATCGAGAAGAAGGGTGGATAAGTAACTTTTTAAGTTGCACATGTAAACTAAAGGCATTATCTAGCTGAGACAATGTTTTAAACGCTGCATGTGCTTTGAAAATTGCTCTAAAAGGTCTGAGAGCCCTGTCAGATTTTAACTGACTACTGAATAATGGATAATTTTCCAAAATGCTTTATGGAATCCCAAATGTGAGGTATATTGGGAAAAAGAGCGGGGTTGAAAACTGCAATTCACGAAGAGTGTTTTTGCATGGCGATCAAAAAGTGATTGCAAATGTGACAGGGTAGGAATTAATTTTTATTTTTTAAGGACGATTTTTATCAGAGCTTTGGGGCTATTTTTAGATTTTGGGGGGCTATTTTTCTACCACTGGGGCTACTTTTTCATTACACATTAGAATTTGAAGAATGCAGTGAAAGATTGCCGATGTTTTAGCCGGTGATTCATCCATAAAAGCAACCATTTAATTCATTTTTGTTTCAATGCCATAATAAAAAAAAAAATGAAATTTTTCGGAGGAAATCTGAGGGCGATTCTGAGGGAAATGGTCGCCCCAAAGAATTGGGTTTGCTAGCTGCAGAAGGGCCTTAACACTTAAAACTCTATCTAACTTGAAAACCATTGACTTTTTTTCACACGAAATCAAAGTAGTGTGATATTTTCAAATCTTTCTGTCAATCTGTTAAGTGCAAGTATCAAGTAAGGCAGTATTTCTCAAATTAGAGAAAATTTATTGTTAATGCCCATCTGTTGGGAACATATGCTAGGTAAGTGTTGCACGACTTAAGTCTTCGCCAAAAGTCGGAGTCGCGACTATCTTCAAGGAGTTCGTGACTTCGACTTTGAATGCATAGAGGTCGACTACTGGATCATTGTGAAATTCATTTCATTGTCACAAAAAATCATGGCCAGTTCAGTTCAAGTACATGTAGAGACATATACGGGGTATATATTCAGGTTGTTGAACTGAAATCATTGAAGGAGGACACTGAACAGTCACTGTATAGGCTGTAGTATGATCATTTTACCTGTTGATCATGCCGACAGACCCAAACGCCGAGAGTCGCCAAATAGTCGGAGTCGCGACTTTCGATGGGCGACTAGTCGACTCCAAAAAATCCTGGAGTCGTGCAACACTATTTGCAGTCATGATTTGGCCGCTTTGTGAAAACAGTCAAAGTCTCATAAAAATTCTGTTTACAAAAATTTGCTCAGTGAAGATGATGAAATTTGGTCTCACCATGAAGCACTTAGGTGCAGATTCCTTTCCAACTATTGTAAATCGAATAATGCAACTTATGGTGAAAATTCATCTTAAACTCAAGGTCAATTTGTGATATCATTCCCCATCCGAGTATAATGAATTCAGTAATTATGTCACTTTATCCTGCGCAGTCCGCCCCTCAATAATGTTGATTTTCTTCCCTTGGCAGGACTATTACTCGACAACCCTAAGTCCCTTTCAATCCTATAAGTGCATTACATTGTGCGGAGTCTTTTCGCATTGTCTCCTACTACTACAGTCTCTGGCCGTGAGTCACTGAGTATCGCTGAAAACCGAGCTTATTTAATTGACACGCTTTTCATCCATTTGTGGTGGAGACAAATAAGGAATTGGTGATATTCCACCGACGCCGTCCCGCCAACAATTCATCTCCCGACGTCCATTTCATTCTGTCCTCTCTCCTCCTCTGGCTACATCGCTCATTCCTCTTTTCCGCTTCCTTGCACCCCCCTCCCAGTCAGTTTTTCATCCTCTCGTCTTCATCCCCGTCTTTTGCTCCTCCCCGTCGTGCGTCCCTCGCTCGAGTCAGTCCAATTTCAGACGCGGCACACAATTATCGTAAGAGTATTCCATATAAGGCATGATTAGATCGAATCACCCCATCTAGTAGTGAGTCATGCTTTTGTCAGATCTTACGCATAATTTTTTTTCCCCTCCTTCTATTCCTATTCCCGGCAATCCACATGTGGCTCGGCTCTCGTCTATTTTTGACTCACTCGCCAATATTTTTTTTCACCTTCGTCCGCACAAGTACGCGTAATGCAAGCCCTATTATTTATACAGCATGCTTGAATGAATGAGTGCTTTCTCGCTACCTCGCGTGGCAGGACTGCGGGCATAATTACTTTGCGTACATGCATGCAGATTCTCGCGGCGTGCTCAATTTGTTGACAAGACTCATAAATACGGGGTGCCTGGGAGAAGCGAAGTGGATATTTTTATTTGTACTATGTCTTTGTGCCATCTGCATTCATAAATAAAGCGTTTATAAGGCCCAAGTTTTTAAGTCATCTTTTGATGAAAGTCACAAAGGTACAATAAGAGATGCAAGCAGAATGCGAAATTTGATATTAATATAATTTGATATGGTCATTGAAATTGATATTTTTGATGCCAGTTAGGTTATAGGGCCTGCATTTTGAAATAAACAAACAGATTGATTAAAACATAAAAATTATATGATACCAGTATCTTTTAGATTACACTACATGTATATAAAAGGGAAAGCCTAAAAGTGATACTAACAACGATTAGAACATGTAAACACCTTATGCTGTATGGAGTCATATGAAAACTAGGTGAAGTTATTTTATTTGTATACAATATTTTTTTTTTTCAATGTGAGTTACCATCTTGTCAGAAATGGTTTCTGCTTTCACCGGACCATTACATATATTTTTGAATTATTTAGAAAAGGCATAAATTTTGTGAATTCTTGTGTAAGTTGAGGTTTCTCCAGTTGTAGACTTATAAATAGCTACCAATGTGCTTGTTGGACTTCGTTTCTAATGATTGGAAACTGAGATATGATTTCTCCATCTCTTATGCAAGAATAATTACCAAATGACCACATTGCAGTGTGATACTAAGAAACATGTTGATATTTTTTATATGTTTTCAGAATATATTAGTCATATTTTTGCTTGAGTTTTGGCCAAAATGATGATGTAAAACCTGTAATCATAAAAGGCTTTGACTAGAGGTGTTTAGATTGACAATTAAATATCATTTTGATTACAGTATATTTCAAACAATTAAAAGTGGACAATATAATGTATCTCACATAGTCTGTTTCATTGACCTACATGTAGGATTGTTATTTGTAATCTTAGGTAGATTGTAAGTTAGTCATCGGACTGAAGTTGTCAGACTGAATAAATTAAACACGAGTTGAATTACACGTGTAGGGAAATGAATCATAATTTATTTTCCAAATGTACAATATATGAACCTATTAATATATCATTTAGAGTTTGAAATTTGCAATATGATTTTTTTCCTAAAGAAGATATACTGTAATTTGCCACATAACCACTGTAGTGTAGATAATTTCTTAGTTGTATGACAATTGTATTATTTATTTTTAACATATCAGGTGGCTGAGAAATTCTGATTGTTTGACTTTTGAAATGTTTGATGCAGAAAAAGAGGATTAAAAAAGTTATCCATGATTCAATAAAATTATACTCCGTAATTTCTTGTAATTTGTTAAATAATGATTATAGTTTCAGTTTAACTACTCTTTGTCTTATGAATATTTATAAGGAAAAGTGAAGTTAAACTGAATTTATATTTGCATTATCAGTTAATCCCAATGCTTATTACAACTTTACAACTTTGCCATAGTCAAAAGTGTACCATTATCAATTTACATTGAAGAAAGACATTATGGTGACGTTAACCATTCTCCTTTTGCATGATATATAATGACTCACATTAAAGTAATAAACCAAGATTCCATTTCTCTGTAATGATCGTACTAAATGTTATTTCAGAAACACCAAAGGGTTTTAAAGCACAAGTGCAGTTTTGGCAAATGTTTTTTATTTGAAAGGTTTATGCCCAAAGGTCATATCACAACAATAACAGATTCTGAATGTCCTTAGTTTTTTTTAAATTAATTAATGAAAAATCTTGGGGGGGGGGAGGGGGTAAGGGTGAGATTTTCGATTATATTTGACATTATAGCATCCAGAGGGTTAATAATGTGTTAAGGTTATATGAATTATACCTCATCAGAAAGATCAGAGTCCCTCCCAGATTTTTCATTCATTCATTGAAAAAAAAATCTAAAGACATTCAAAATCTGTTATTGGTGTGATATGACCTTTGGGCATAAACCTTTCAAATAAAGAAAAATTGCCAAAACTAAACTTGCGCTTTAAGCCACTGACTATGCATTGAAAGTATGTATGAAGTGCACTACATCGTTAATTAGCGGTTCATTAATTCTTCATTGTTTTAATGAGATGAAGAGTAGTACAGTAACTACAGTGCATACATGTACCAGTTGTTAGTCATACATAATGTGCATACACAACTAATGCAAAATGCAGCCCATTTTAACATACTGGGATACACATTAGCATACATGTACATGCGCTTCTTCGAATTAATTGCTCCGATAGCAGAATGACAAATCATGTGTGCATTACCTTACATTGTAAAAACATGAGGTACTGATCAGCAACTTGGTCTTGTTCATGTTTGATTGACAGGTCATGAATTATTCATGAGTTGGGCACATGAATTATTCAGGAGTTGGGACAAAGAAACCGGTTATGCTCGATTCAGGTACATGTATCATCCAGTACCTAAGACGCCCATATATCCTGTTTTCTTTAGCTCGGAAATCACTTTAGGTCTGGAAAAACAACAACATTTGGTGCTGTTTACACATGAATTCAGGATAAGGCAGAAATATTGGGTCTGAACTAGTGCCATGAAAGTTTGTAATCATGCAATAAAGCATGTTTTATTGTGTGGAAGAAAAGCCTGTGTAGGGACAGTGATTTTCCATAATACCGGTTAGCGCTGCAAGAGGTCGTTTAACCGTTCGTTTAACGACCGAGAGCGGCGGTTTCCGTTTTCATATTTCGGGTTTCGGTTAAACGTCGGCACTATTTGTGGAGTAATTTACAGCTATTACAGTGCAGAAGTTCTTGCTTCATAGTTTAGTTAACCACAAAGTCCGACTGCCCGCGGTAGTTTGACCCACTCCCTCAGACATTTACTGTATTACATCATTTACATGCGTTAAGAAAGGCTTACGCAAATTATCTGAACTATTCAAATATCAGGACACAAAAGGAAATATGTTAATTGCTTGCCTGCAAACCTACAGATAGCACGCTGTAAGTAACACAATCCGGCCCACCCCAGCTAAGAATTATGCTGTCGTTATTACCATGTGCTCATCACTGCTACACGTATCTTTGTAAGAGAGCTGGCATGCGATCCCTATAATCTGATTGGCTCCCTTCGTTTGTACCTGTTATGCATACTACCAATGTCATTCCTGCCCGAAGTAGCAATTTGGTGAAACCACGAACCCTTCTAGATAACATGTTCCGCCCATCCGTCGGTGACTGCCAAACAACTCCTAGCTTGGTGCCTATACCTACTTTTGAAATAAACCCTGCCAGAAAGTCCCGCCCTTTAGGTGACTTGAAATTTTGGAGTAACTGACATAAACCTGTAGGGAGCTAATTAGATTATAGGGATTGTCTGCTGCACGTGGCCACAAAATTCTTAGCCGCAATGTACACGTAGGTGGTGGGCAGGAGTGGTTATCTTGTTATTTATAGCGTGCTAGCAGCAGTGACCGAGGTTGAATGCAGCATAGATGTCTACGGTCGCGTCTGCCTGCAATTTTTTAGTGGATTTCTTTCATGCTTACATATTTTTTTCTTCAAGGAGTGGTTGAAGGAATGTGTTTTTCCCCTCTTTTCTTTCCTTGACTGTGACGTGTTGTTACTTTTTCCATTCCTCAAGATTAATATCATCCTCTCCTCTGTGACAAACCTATGGGTACATGTATAGTGACACCCTCCCCCCCCCCTATTGTTTTTGACTGTTCCTGTGCATTATGTTAAAGTAGCAGAATTAATCATGTCACTTGATATAATTTCAATGACATAACTGTACAAATATTAGTTAAAATAATCAAATGTCACTATTCATTTTGATCTGTAAGAATACTAATGATAATTAAATCATAATGTATTATCCTTATTATTGTTGTTTTTACATTAAAATTAATCATTGTTGAACATTAATACAACATCTAAAAAAATCCCAGAATTTGAATTCTTTAAGAACACATGCTCGTGTCTTGAATTTATCTGCAGTGGCATGAAAATATCTGATCCTATTCTCTGGTGGTAAAAATCTGCATGTTGGTATCAATCATCAATCAATCGTTCAATGGCTGAAACTGAGGGAAAAAATGGTGGAAGATCGGGCAGCAATCGAAGGGATAATATTCAATAAAGGGTCCATTGATAGATACTTTGTGAGAATTTATTTCCAGAAAATCTGTGTCGTGAGAAAATTGTATCCCGTGCACCAGGTGTTGACCTTTTACGGTTCTTGGAAATTCCACTGGGGATTAGTCTATTGTTCCTCTCTCCCTGTCTCTCTCACGCTTGTCTCTTATGTTAAAACAATTCAAAACAAATTATAGCCTATACAATGGGACATATTTAGCTCTCCTACAAGTTATTTCTCTTCATAATTATTGCTAAAATAAAAATGTCTTAAGTGCTTTGGTCATTTAGTGACAATTTTATTTGCTCTGAAAAAAAAAAATAGATTTTCACTGAAATTACATTTTTACTACTTGTACCACTTCTTCTGCTACCTACTATTACTACAATCACTATGACTACTACTACTACTACTACTGCAACCACTACATGTACCACTACAGGTATTAGTACTACTACTACTATTACTACCACTACTACTACTTCTACTACTGCAACCACTACACGTACCACTACAGGTATTAGTACTACTACTATTACTACCACTACTACCACTACTACTACTACTTCTACTACTAAAACTGCTAGGCCTACTACTACTACTACTACTACTACTACTACTACTCACTACTACTATTACTACTTCTACTACTACTACTACTACTACTAGTGCTCCTAGTACTCCTAGTACTACTATATCTCTGGAGTAGACTCTGTTATATCATCACAGCATAAATTATCAAGCAGTGGATACTAAATTACTAAACTTCCTCACAATCAACTCACCTGCTCACACCGAGTTTGAGGGGGTTTTTTTCATTATATTTTTCTCTTTTTTTCTCTTCTTCTCCTCCTGCCTATCCCCTTTCCCTTTCTCTTCCTTTTCTCCATCTTCTCTTCTCTTCTTCTTCTTCTTCTTCTTCTTCCTCCTCTTCCTAATCCTTTTCTTCTTCTTCTTCTTCTTCTTCTTCTTCCTCCTCCTCTTCCTAATCATTTTCTTCTTCTCCTTCTTCTTCTTCTTCTTCTTCTTCTTCTTCTTCTTCTTCTTCTTCCTCTTCCTCTNTCTTTTCCTCTTCCTCTTCTA
>JZLH01S0032525.1:49116-65143 GCA_001188425.1 Eucidaris tribuloides
AATTCCGTTTCACTTGTCTGATGAAAGATGGGGAAATTCCGGTTTTACCATAGACCTTATGTAACATGAAAAAAATGAGCATTCCCGTTTCATTAAACCTTAAACAAATATTTCTCACCGTTTCTGTGTTTTCATGTGTCTACTTTTATGTAATTTATTGTTCTGTTTTGTGTTTTTTCCTTCAAACGTTACATTTGGAGAAAAAGAGGTTGTTTTTCATGATTTTCCGTTTGAAACATTTTCCGTTTCAAGTTGCTGATTTCCGGAAATTTCCAGCCCGTTTCCTTATAGCGGAAAATCACTGTCCTAGTCAGTTCCATACCTTATACATTTGAATGAAACGTTACTGAAGTTCCCACCAGTGATATTTCTCATGATATGAAGACCATTGTGAACCTATGAACTTTTTATGTGAGTAGTGTGCTTTCTTGTGTAACAGTCAAACATTAACATGGTGCCAACACAATGTTATCGGCAGCTTCGTGGAGGGCGAGGTGGTTGTTCATTGTTCGTCAACAACTTTCAGCTTCCTTATGAATTAGTACCGCCCAGCTCAAAACCACACAGTAGGCCAAAATAATTTTTAATTTTTTCTAATACGATTTCAACAAAGTAAGCCTTTCTTCGCTATTAAAATGATACATATGTTGTTAAATATTGGACCATCTTAACCCAATCAAAACTATGATTGAAATTGAGCGAGACTTAGGGTGCAGGTTTTTTAGAGAAACGGGCGAAAAACAGGAATTTGAAAGATTATGTCTAATGTTCTCGATAGATTTGGAATTTTTTATCGATAATTCCATACATTTTTAAAACGGTTAAAATACACTTTTAGCTCCAAAACCTCAGTATCCTGGTTCAACACACCTGGATTTTAGCCCAGCACCAAACATGTTAGGGGTCAGGTTGTCTAAAATGAGCAATAGCAATTTCCGCTTCATATCAATGCATTTAATTAATGACACTTTCATTTTGAAAAGGGGGTATGTCTTATAATAAGTATTTAAAGTGTAGTTGGTGCAATATCTTAATTTAGAGAATGCCTTCACAAACACCACATCGTGGCATAAAATTTTTTATTTACTTATTTATTCATCTTTATTCACCTCTTGATAAAATAGGTCAACTTTAGTAACAATATTAAAAACCACAACAAAAAATCTACCCTTTTCAACAATACCGATAACTTTTTAAGAAAACTGTTCTGAGCAAATAAAGGTTTGCAGGGGGTTTCTGCACTATTGACTAGCTTCTGTGGAATGTGTTTATCCGTAAGTCATGCATGAGTGGCACATATTAAGGCAAAAAAGTCCTTTTCAAAAGTCGCACAGGGCATTTTGGGGGATTTGTGATACAAGATTTGAAAATTCTGTTCTGTGTGTTGACTTTAGCGATTTTGTTAGTCATCTATTGTTTGCCCCTTACACCTCTTTGACACTTTTCGCCCATTTTTTACCGCCTTCAGTTGAGCTCAATCTAAAATTCATCTTTCTCATTTAACTGTAAAATTTCATTCAAAGTTTATTGAAAAAATGAATCCTTTATTTTGCCAGCCAATTGTATCTTGAACATGTTGTATGCATTCATAAGAGGTTTGATAACCATGTCATGTGCAGTGGTACCACTCTTAAAGAAAGCAAAACATTACCTTTCAGCTACACCATCTCCCGATTCATCAAATCCTTTACCTTTGATTTTGGCGTAAGCAGATGACTCTGTGACGTTTGAAAGCTGGCCTTTTTGCGTTTATGCTGCTAATTTGCATTGGTGCTTCACGATAATCACATTACACACAGAGATTAGTCAATGAGTGTAGCAAATATCCTGCCACATTATAGTTGCGAAACTCATTTTGTTAACAAGTTATGGTAGTGTTGAAAAAGGTGCGGTAGTTATTTTTTTGTTGTGTTTATACCATAAATATATGAACACTAACAATATTGCATGGTGTTAGTTATTCCACTAGTGATATGGTGAAATGAAACATAAGCTTGTGCAGTACGCTTATTATTACCAAATACAAGCAGTGGACATCTGTACAAAGACCAAAGGCCTTAGCCATGTAGTACAGACATGTAGATATATTGCTCCCTTTTTTCTTTGATTCAGTTGGCTTGCCTTTCTCGATGAAACTTCTTCTAATCTTGAAAATTGTGTCGTGATCTTTGACATGCCCAATTCATTTACCTGCCGTCTCCATTTATCGACGTTTAACGGGGTTGTTTGTGCTAGTACCATGGCAACCACACAGTGACCTTGTAGTAGGGTGCGTCTGACACTTGAATGACATCACGGCTTCCCTTTTTTCAATTAATCTGTCAAGGGGTCTGTTTGATTTGTGCTGGGAAGGGGGCAGGGACATAAGACTCTATCAGATGGTCTATTTTGCACCGTGGTCGGGGAGTTCATTATCATATTCATCATTTATTACCTTCTTAATTCTTGGAGCGCACAAACGTACATGTACATGTAGGCCTTTGAGTGTCGTGTTCAGTGTAGTCTTATGCAACAGCATTTCCACATGTATTTACCATTCCCAGTTTGTGGCGGACTAAATGAGGCCTCTCTTGTTTGCAGTAACTTATTTAACCTCTGTTTCCACTAATACATGTAATAGTGTGGCTGCTTAAGTATTTTCTTCTAGCAAGCTATTTCAGCAATAAACGTTGACTCAAATTGACTGATGTAAATTAGCGGAAGGTTTACTCAGTCATGTAATTACATGTATCATGGATATTAAGTAATGCAGGTGTTGCATTTTGTAAGAACACGTTGGACCCACTGGGGATGGGCCGTCACGAGTTGCGCATGTTCCCCAGAATCGGTGAACGACAGTAATGTCATTGGACGGCAAAATTCCCTCACAAGCTGCCTTATGTGCATCATAGTAAGTAGTTTACACTTATGCAATCACTTTGGTGCCTGCTGTCAATGTTTCTCAAAGCTGCGTCTTTGGCTAGTCATCTTTATGAAATGGGTGAGTCACCTGTTGACTTAATATGCGTTGGTAATGTAATGGTGTGTTCACTTGCTTTGTCGAGACGGGGCGTCGTATCAAAATGTTACGCTCACATCGGTCGATGACACATCCGGGGGGTCAAGAGGTGCGTCTTACAAAAGAGTAAGTGATAATTTAGCTGGCAATCTCACCAACTCATGACCTCAACATCAGTGTTGTGCATTGTTGAAGAGAGACAGAAGTCCCGGGACATTATTATCTAGAAGCAGGGCTGCCCTCAAAACTTTTAATTTTCCCCTACGTCGCATGCCGTATTTTACCCTAGGCACTACTTTTCCCCTACGCCCAATATGCCATTTTTCCTACGGCAGCTATGTTTTCCCCTACGAAATCCACTTTTCCCCTAGCGAAGGTAACATATTGCCCATACAAATACCTTAGTAATGTTGCAGAGACTTTTATTTCAAGAGAAAGATTGACATTAGTGATCACCTCGATACTGGTGCATACGCACGTTACGGTTTCGTAAATTATACGAATCATAGCTGACAACTTGCGACAATGCATTTACCAAATAATGTCTACAGCACGAATATATATCGGGTTTCTTAAGAAAATCTTTGAGGACTTAATATTTTTTTAGAATTGTCAAAACCTACAAATCATCAAAATCCCTACTTTCCGCGATGGAGGTCATTTTTCCCGTAGGGATTCCTACTCCCTCGCGTTGGGACTTTCCCCACGAGTGGCAGCTTGACCTAGAAGTCTTGACTTTGTTTCAGAACGCATGACCTCTAATGGAGTTCAACTTTGATGAATATTAACTTTCTCATGTTTGTTTATTTACCAGCTTATTCGTGTTTTAAGGATCGATACTCCTCACATATCTACAATGTATTCTGTATGTATGTTTTGGCTCCTTGCACTACCAAATATCAGTGGTGACATATTTTGCCAGTCCTGATCCCGAGCCATGTTCACATCTCGAAAATTTATCGTCCCCAGTGCTGCTGCAAGTTTAACTCTTTACCTGCCACCTTTGTGGCATGCATGATGCCCTTTTGACATTTTGCACAGAAACACCGTTCCTATGTATTGGATCAAGAATTTAGTGTCAGGGGGTCCAATGCACGGAAACAAATAATACATTCACATGTAATGTCATATTGGTCTGAGAAAATAACCATGAATTTACTACAGGCGCCTTTCAAATTCAGCGGCTCAACTGTATAACACATAAGCAAAGAACATATGCACAAAACAGTTACTTCCAGTCTTAAAATTTGCATGGCACTACATGGATATAGTGCCAATAAGCATATTAGCCTTAATAATGTTTGATCAGTTTGCTCCATCTCAGTGATTGTTACCCGTTGCCTCTGAGATTCTGAAAAATCCTAGAGAGTGAACACAGGTCTTATCCGGTTCCGTAGCCAACGTTAACACATTAAATAAAACAGGAAAGATGCTGTGTTTCAAGTGAAGGTTTTTATTACACTCCCAGTGTATAGATGTAGCCTACAATGTGATCAAATCAAACAAAGAACAGTTCATTTCATAGTGCTATGCAGCGCTGTTTTATGCAATAACTTTGCCGAATATCTTTGGATATAGGAAACGGCTGCAAAAGTGTAGAAATAATGTGCAACATATTTATGTATTCATTTTGTAAATTTCACAATTATGAACCAGTGCATATTTCCACTTTTATTGTATCTTGCTTTATAAACGTGCTCTTGAGACATGCCCAATTTGCCTAAAAGTTATGTCTACCGGTATTGTGGCCTGTGTTACCTTTGTTTGTGTTAATTTGCATGTTGTATTGTCCAGAAATTCATGGTTTGTAGACCCTAGATTACCATAAAGATACAGAATATGATGCTACACGATGTGACTTTGTGTTTGGATTAAAAGAAATAAGATGGTTCTCTCATATGAAACACCTCAATACTGATGGATATTGGTACGTTGCATGGCACACATGTACAATACTACACAATATCTTGCATACTTTTGACGAAGTATATATGTAGATTACCATATACAAACTGATAACTTGATAATGCAGGGGAGCACTGATGTATAACTATACAAGAGCATAATCTCCTGCTATCTCACAAAATTTAGCTGGAAATAAATATGGTTGTGTGTACAAAGTCAATGGAATATCCAAATTTAGTAGCCAGAATTTATATGCCAGGAACAATCACTGTCAGTCTTAATCTGATTTGCCTTTGACTTATATTGAAATTCATAGCCAAGGTTGTTTTGACACGGCCTACTTTTGAACTAGTAGGTTTAGCTGTGCAGCGTACTGGTGTATTTATTACTCAGTTTTTGACTTGTGTTCAAATTGTTTGAATACTTTTCATAATAATGTAGCTACTTCATTACTTGCCATGTCAAAAGGAAAAAAATCTGGAAAAGTAGCATACCAAAACTTGCGCTCTGCATGCACATAAAGACATAATGGTTTTATATTACAATAAACATTACAGAAATACTGCTGTTACTCTATCAAGATGTTCATTGTTTTTGTTTTGCATATTACATTATATTACACTTATGACAAAGGATTATGCAAATAAGAATTCAAATGCGATGGTATGAATTAAATTAAAATCTGAATTGATGACTTTGTTTCACTTCTCCTCATCTCCTTCCTATTCCAAAGTAAATAGTTATCTTTTCTTGTAACATTCTTGTTAACGACTTCAACCAAGCTGATACATAAACCTCAGTTACACACATGAGGTGGAATTTCTGTTCAGTAATGCAAACTCATGATAACTCATAGGACGAGAAGTCGTAGTTAGAGAGGCTAATAGTAATATTAATAATAATTCTAATATATTACCATAATTGGCTACTACCGATTCTGAATGTAACATAATTTGATGTACAAAATAGTATATTGTGCACGCATTTGTCAGTACACCAGACACAAACCAGCGCTTGCACACAATACAAGTTATACCATTTCTCTCAATGTTTTGTGCATGTCCGGAGTTAGCATTAGAGTGCGCTTAAATCAATCTTTAGAAAACAATCTGCATAATGTAATGAGTTGTTCTTGCATGCTCAACATGTTGGAGGTTCGCAACAAACACTTGAGTAAGACAGGTGATTTTCACAGCATTTGGCCAAGGAAACGATCACACTACTGACATGTTTCTGTAACTTGCCATCGATTTAGAGCTGCTCTATCACCCTGCGGATTCTACAGACATCAAAGAGTCCTTTAGATTTCGGATATCAAACTGTCATTCATAGGATAAATCAATAGTTGTCCACCTCAGAACTTGAACTGGACATCAATTCTGGAAAGAAACTTAAACATTTGAAAGAATTCTCTCTTGCAGCAGTTTATTCAGTGTTGATCGATCTGGAAGTTAAATGATAAGTTCACTTCCAATTTCCACCAGGGGTAGTGGGAATGGCGCTGCATTCTACTTCATTACTATGCTCAACTTTTCATACTGCTGTCAATATGCAACAGAAGCTATTAACAACCACTCGCTTGAAATGGCGTGAGATTTATTGCGGCTTTGCTATGTCAAATTTCATTTTACCATCACTGGCATATGATCCTACTTGACCATTAAATGACATTTTCCTAATACCAGATTCTTGCTAAAAGCCTGTATGGTTTATTAATTTCATGCCTTCATTATTCATTTTTGGGATGTGATAGGTAAGTTTATTAAATTTTGACAAGGAGTTTCAATTTGAATTTTTGAATCATCATATAGTATTTTCACATTTTGTTGTGATGCAATAACCCAAATTGTTCATTTTCATACAATTCATTGCTGACAACTATTTAAACAAATAATAAAGATGTAGATCTTTGGTATCTGACTTATGTATAATGCTTCAAATAGATAAACAGCAGGAATACAACGTTTTCCATCATTCCACTGTCGTCTGTGTCATACATTCCATGTATGATTATCACCTGATCATTACTCAGGTAATGATAGTTTAAAACATTAATTCTGGACAGAAGATTCTATGTTAAGACAGTCACTCAGATTTTCTCTTTTGAAAGCACTTAATGTTTTTAAGTGCAATATTTGAGTGTCATTTTTCACATACACTAGAGATATTGATACGCAGTTAGGCGCCTTGCCAGCTAGAATTTTGTTAATCAGCATACGTTTAAGCAAATTTTAGACAGTTTTTCCAATGTTTTGTTGCAGTAGACTGTTCACAGTACTAAGTACATCTGGTATCGTGTGACATGAAGATATAATATTGGTACACATCAATGCTCTGGGGAAAGTTGGAGCGTTGCAGTCATCAAACTTTGAAGAATTTTAAGTTTGTATCATTAATTTCTTGGAAAACCACTTCATGTAATGTTATAAGTACATGCTTGTTTTCTGATAGTGGGCTTTTAATTAGAACGAATCGTATCTGTTTACATGTACCGCCTTATAAATCCACGATATCTACAGACAAACATTATAGCAAGTGTCTTTAATTGAACTACTGCCTTTCTTATCATTTCATTGCTGTCACACTGCCACAACCTTGATTTCTTCCCAAGTCGACGTTTCCTTATCCATCAGTGAAATAGATGGATGAAGTACCTGTGCTCCATTTATTACTTTTTTGCTCTTGGCGACTAATTTTAGGCTACAGCCGCATAAATGTGTTCCTTAATAGTGTTTCTCATGATTTGCAATTTCCTGTTACCCATTTCATTATCAGCTCGTGCCAATTTCGTTTTCTCTTACGCTGTCTTTATCCATAACTAAGTTCAGCTGTTTCACCAGTTTGCATAGATAGAGGTGCTGGCTTAACTGGTGACTTTTTTTTCCTCATAATACTCGCTGGACATATAAAAATATTACTCAGAGGGGATTTATCTTACTTTCATTTTGCCACCAGCTTTGATGAATGATAATCAAAGTTTGTGTTCAGCGAAATGTTTTGCTCCTCACCACCCTCCCACACCCTAAACAACTTTGAAGAAGTATTCATTAATTTTATAATTAAACTTGCGGTATTGTTATGCATTTTATGTTAAGTAAAATATGAGGCGAAGGACACATACCTGGTGATCAATTTTATTTGAATTTGTAAACTATTGATTTATTATTCTTGTTTTCTGTTCTAGCCAGTTTACTGGTACTTAATTGTGAGGACGTGGCAATTTGTCATTAAGCAATGGGCTTGCAGATTTATATAGCGACTGCACCCTACTATTTCTGCAATATTAGAATCATCCATTCCTTACTCCCTTTTCTATCATTTCAGATAGTCACTACCCTTCTATTAAGATTTCGTATTTGGGTACAAAATGCTAGTGCTCAGTAATGTCGTTTTGCGTTGCTAGAATGCATGCTTCGCATCACTGTGCCTGACTTTCTGTTCTGTTATGAATTGAGTCATTATATTGCAACGAAAACTTCTTACTGTGATATCCATCTAGAACCTCGCTTCTTTCTCTGATTGCATCCTTATTTTAGCATGGTAAAGTGGTTCTGGGTGCACTGTGAGCAGATCATTAACCAAATTAAAGATGTTTGTGACCCAATGTTATTAGAATGAAAATAACAATTCTGGTGCAAGGCATATTGAATTATTATCGAGTGGGACTCCCACAAATAGTTTGTACAATTTTCTGGAAGCTTCACATAGGTTAGTGTAGGCCTATCACATCAGGAATAGTAGTAGGAGTAGTAGGAGGAGTACTAAGACAAAGGTAGGAGACTGGGAAGGGTAGGGAGTAGTAGTAGGTAAGTAGGCAGAAGTAGAAGCTAGCATGAATTACTCGTAGTATTTAATAGTAGTGGAAGTGCAGCGTCGGAACTACCGGGGGGCCGACGGGCGATTTCCGCCCGGTGGGTCCAAATCGCCCTAATGGGCTGCTAAAATACAATTCTTGGGCACCTTTTCTTCAGAGTCCGCCCTCATATTTTCTACGAAAATTTTACGAAGTTCACACCCGTTTTTATCAAACATATCATTGGAAAATCGCCAATATTTAGCTCTGCTATTCTGTCCAAAATACAAAGTCGGAGTTCGTTTGTACCCGTCAGACGATGAATCCGCTCATCTTTAGTTCACCGACTTCAATGGTCAAAACGATGGTCGGTTCGTTTGTTACGCGTCAGCCATGAACACGTACTATTTAAGTTCCAGATAAAATGGTCGAACGATGGCGGTGGGGTTCGTTTCTATACCGTCAGACATGAATCCGATACTATTTAGTTCCTATATAATGGTCAAAACGATGCGTCGGGGTTCGGTTTCTTCCCGTCAGACATGAATCTCGCTAACTAGTTTAAGTTCCGGTATAATGGTTCAAACGATGTCGGGGTTCGTTTCGTTACCCGTAGACATGAATCTGCTAATATTTCGTCGCGGTCATCGGAAACCGTTGATATCGCCGATAACGACAGTCTGCGACTCATTTCAGAGGAAAATCGCTTCAAAGTTTACTTATAATTGCAACTTTTTTTCCCAAGCATTACGTTGTTCATGCAGGAATATACAATGGTAGGAAAGCAAGACAATTGCTTAACTTGATACTTTATTTTTACCCAGAACCAAGAATCAGAGAACATTCGCCAAAAGAGCTACAATGCTTGTAATTTCGGTTGACGTTATAGATTTCCCTGTGACTAACGCCATAGGGATTCAACAACGGTGACCGCGATTTTCAATACGCCGAGATCAACCAACCGTCCGTATCCTCTCCTTTCACGTGCAAGTCAATGCACAGCGCGGTCGCTGACCGCCAGTATTTGTCATATTAAGTAGCGCCAGTTGTTGATTTACTGTGCTACAGCACACGTTTCATGGATTTGCAGCATCTTTATCACAACTTCTCTATGGCAATCGCTTAAAATCCCACATATCTCAAAAATAAAATAAGTGTGTCTAAATTTACACCAGTATAGAGTAGGACTGTATACTTATCAATATTCTGCAAAATCTCAAAATCGATATTTATGAACAAATCGATCGATCGACGGATTCGTGACGACCGACGATTTTGTTCCGATCTTGATGCTCAAAACGATTGGTCTGGGGTTCTTTCGTTACCCGTCAGCATGATCCCCGTGTCCCGATATAATGGTCAGAACGAATGGTCGCGAGGGTTCGCTTTTTTACCCTCAGACATGAGTCCCGCTACTAAATTTAGTTCCGTATAATGATCAAAAACGATGGTCGGGTTTTTTTTACCGTCGCCATGAATCCGCTAATATTTATTCAGTATATGTCAACAGCATCGTCGCGATTGTTTTCTTCCCTTCAGACATGAATTCCCGTCTATTTCGTTCGTATTTTAGTCAAAATGAACCCTCGACCATCGTTCTTCTGACCATTATACGAACTAACTGTAGCGCGGATCATGTCTGAGGTAGGTAAGAACGACCGCCGACATCGTTCTTGACCAGTATACGGAACTAAATAATAGGGGCTCAGTCTGCGTAGCAACGAACCCACCGACCTGTTCTTACCAATTATACGGAACTAAATAGTTACGGAGATTCATGTCTGCGGATAAGAACGAACCACTGATCAATCGATTTGACCTTTAGGAACTAAATAGTAGCGGGATTTATGTTTGACGGGTAAGAAACGAACCCCCAACCATCGTTTTGACCATTATACGGAACTAAATACAGCGGGATTCACGTCTGACGGGTAAGAAACGAACCCCGACCATCGTTTTGACCATTATACGGAACTAAATAGTAGCGGGATTCATGTTTGACGGGTAAGAAACGAACCCCGACCATCGTTTTGACCGTTATACCGAACTAAATAGAAGCGGGATTCATGTCTGACGGGTAAAAAAAAAAGTGCTAACAATTATTTTTGGCGAAATACAGAGCTAAATATTAGCGCTATTAATGTCTGCGCGTCAAAAACAAACTGCCGACTTTTATATAGGTCAAAAAAATCGCCCCCATAAATTAAGAATAGCCCCAAGAAATTTGAAAATAGCCCCAAGGCTCATTTAAAAATCGCCCTTAGAAAATAAAAATTAATTCCTACCCTGGGAAGTAGTTAAAGTTGTAGAAATCTAAAGTAGGTGTAGTGGTGGTAGTAGTAGTAATAGTAGCAGTAGTAGTAGTAGTAGCAGTAGTAGTAGTAGTAGTAGTAGTAGTAGTAGGGGAAGTAGTTGTAGTAGTAGTAGGTATAGCAGAAATAGTATTAGTAGTAGTAGTAATAGGAAAGTAGTTGAAGTAGTAGAAGTCTAAAGTAGATGTAGATGTAGTAAAGTCGTAGAAGCAGCAGTAGTAGAGTAGTAGTAATAGAGTAGGTGGGAAATTCCAGCGTTACGGACATTACATTCAGACAATTTTTTGCAACTTTGGGAGCTTATTTCTAGAAATCATCACTATCATTCTGAACCTTATTGTGATAATCTCAAACAGGTCACCCTGAAGTGTTAACAGTTTAAATTTGAATTAGTTTATCATTTGGTAGTTATCACACATAATACTTGCCGTTACGGACATTACATTTTTTGGACATGACTTTTCACCTACCGACACATTTGTCAAAAATTTAGTGAGCTTAAGCATGGAGTGAAGCCAATTTTCTTCTGAAATGGGTGCTGAGGACCTGTTTAAGTTGTAGGATGACAATGGGGTACAACAGATTCAGTATATCCCATACAGGACTATAAATGTTGCATTACGGACATTACATTTTTAACGTTACGGACATTACACCTCGGACCACTTTTTTAGGTCCTAATATTTGTACTTAAAAGCATTTGATAACGAATGTAAAGCTAATATTAGTCATTTTTGGTCCTTTCTTAACTATAAACTACTATAAGTTAATTCTGAAGTGCTGTTGAATGTGAAATAATGAGACTCAAAGATTGTGTGTTTTTCAAAAAAGATAAGAAAATTTTGCAGGAAAAAAAATTTTTGAAGAAAAGTATGTCTAAATATACTTCAAATGTATTCAAATACCACTCAAATTAAAGAGTTCGATGAGTTCTATTGTGTGATACTATAAAATCTATCACTGTAGCACATGTATTTTTTGAATTATTTCAGATTTCATGATTTTGAGCCCAGGTAACATTTTTCGCGGAATTGCCCAGATGCTAAAGTATAGTAGTAGGAGGAGGAGTAAGAGTTACTAGTAGTAGTAGTAGTACAAGTAGTAGAAGTACATAGTAGTAGTAGTAGTAGTAGCAGTAGTAATAGTAGTAATAGTAATAGTAGTAGTAGTAGTAGTAGTGTAGTGGTAGTAGTAAAGTAGTTGAAGTAATAGAAATATAAAGTAGATGTAGTAGTAGTAGCAGTAGTAGTAGTACATACACACACTTAGTAAAAATATTGAAGTAGCAGTAGCAAAAAGAGTAATGGGTAGTATGAGTTATATTAATTGTGGTACATGTGCTACATGTATCAATAATTTTTAGTAATAGTAGCAACATAGACAATGCATAATAGTGAAACTCATTGATTACAAGTGGAAGAACAAGAGTGCCTGATAATGGGATATTATTGTAACATGCAATCAAAATATGACGCTATTCCTCACCGCACTTGTGGATTACTCCTGCAGTTCAGACTTATTGGTCTAGACCCAGCCCTAATTGCACCATCACTCATTGAATTGGAACTAGCATAACAGCCTGATGTTTGCACAATTTTCATTATCAACAACCACTGCGGTTCGTAATGAATGCCTCAATATTTTTCAGGCAATGTTTGGTTTCCCTGTCGGAATGAGACAGCCCTGTTTGACCAAACGTCTGAGGCAAGGAGGCTTACAGCCTGTTTGTCAACCACTTCAAGATAACTGTCGTTCATACGTCACATCGTGAGTGATGCCCGCGAACTCCTGTTGATGCAATCATTTCACACACTTCCCTTTAATATAAGTTTTAGAAAACATGATTTTTCCTTACATCATGAGTGTAATCATCTACATGTACATGTACATGCATGTATGTGTCATTGTTAAAAGGCAAGTGCACACACTCCAAATCTGACTCTACAATTGAATAAAACTTTACTACACCAAGTTTGAGTCCTAGTTCTCTAAAATTAGACTCAAATCCAGACTCGGATGTTTCACTGACATGTGCTGTCTACAGACTGGTATGTCGCTCTACCTTTGGGAAATCTTTTCAAACTGTAGACATGAAAATGTATTGTGGAGATGACAAGACAATCACCTTAATAGATTTGATGGATTGCTATGTCAATTTAAAGATGATGCAATATATTCACTGTGACTTTCCAACACTATCAAATGGGCTCCATATTTCACGTCTTTGATAATGAGTGTTGTAGTACTTTAGTCGAAGTTTATAGCCAGATGCTGTTATGCTAGACTCATTCACAGTTCACACTGCTGCTATCGCAGCTGGATTCTTTTAGGTGTAAACTGGTCAGACTTGTCAAGCCCATTACGATGGTGGAGCTAACGGATGCAAACCATTTCCAAAGCAGGATAATTTGGGGAGATCACCTCTCAATATTGTTTCTTCTGATTTTGAATGAATAACACCTGACTTGGGGTCATTGACAGAATACATTTCTTTAAATTTTCTGGAACCCATTCACCTACCATAAATACCATTTCATATTTAATACACTTTTTAGCTTAATTTGCCTTATAACATGATGAACTCTAGCTGTATTTGACGTACAGGTGAGTAGAAATGGTATAGAAATGAAAGTATGCACTGCTTCTACAGCCATAGTTGTTGTTACCATGGAAACTACATGTAGGACGGTTTGATTTTGATATAACACACATTCCCCATAGACCCCAGCCTGAGATATCTCGTTCATAGTCCCAAATAGGTTAGGATCACTTGTTGAACTATTAGTGGGAATACAGTGCCTTTTGTCATTCTTTCTTAATATCAATCCTTACCTGATCGCACATCAATTCCCAGACCTGTTTTTGCAGAGACCCGTTCTCAGTATGGATGGGGTCTACAACAGTGATGGATGGATACCATCTCATGCAGGAAGACAGCACCAATTACAGCATCATTACCATAGATCAATGGGAAGGAGGGAGGAAGGATGTCAAGATGGTGTATATGGATGTAAGGAAGTCGATGAAGGATTACTGTCTTAAAGGCCGGGAATGAAACCAACACATCTACGGGCACTCAGACAATATAGAACAAGTAGAAAAAGAGAAAAGTGAAAGTTTGAGCAAATTTGGCCGAACTATTTTAGAGTTATGAATATGCACAGTTTGTAAACTCTTTGTGCACAGGACTATGTATCGCTCAGTATCGGGAAAGGAAATTAACCGACTGACTTCAACTAGCTATAACTTTGCACAACAATGTTTTTAGGAAATATGCTGTACAGCAAAGTTGAAGTACATTTTACAGACCTTTTGAATGTAAAAGCTATTTGAAAATATACATCTGAATTTTGTAAAGTAATGCCTAATTGCAACTAAAGAGTTAAGCCTTATTATTATGGAGAATTCTTAAATTAACAACTCTGCCATTTTTGTTATGAGAGTGTGGAAAACTCCCCTATTGAGTTTGTACTACCCCAGATTTTCATCTGTCTCACGTAGATCCCACAAATCTAGAAAATTTTAAGAAATCCAAATGGAAGTGTTGAGCAAATTTGGTCAGGGCCATTCTAGAGATAATTTTTCAAACAATGTGAATAAATCACTGTGTCACCATCTGTAGATGGCAGCTCTACTTGTCATAGCAAACAAATCCCCAGTGCTGACTCTGAATGTAAATTTTCACAACTTATCATCTTGCCGATGAAAAATGATAATTCCTCGTCCCTACTTCTCAGGTGTGTGTGTGAGGTGTACAGTGAATATGCATGACTTTTACAAAGTGTTACTTGTAAGTCCATTTCTTTGTAGAAAACCCAGAAAAATAAAATTTTATATTCAAAGTCAATGGACAATCATCACAGATTAAAGGTATTGGCTAACATTTACTAGATAAATTGCCAATTGACTCTTACAAGTCTAAAAATTGCTACATACAACACTGTTAAAAAATATTCAACACATTAGTTTAAGTAGCGAGATAAATGACATGATGGGGGTAGTCTTCAACTTGTCGTCTGAAAACTACTTAGAATGAAAGAAAAACTATGCAGGATTATCCTGTGAAAATCTGTGTAGTTCAAACGTTGACTCATTCTAAAATGCAGCAATGTCAATATCACTCGCTAGCATGGAACCTGGCTGCTGTGGCTCTCTATGGGGCTTATTTTTATCGTCCCCGGAAAAAATTAAGATACTCTATGTTTATGCCTGATTCTCCTGACGTAACAAATTACAGACAAATCCTCCCAGGTGCGGAGCATCCACTCCTGCTAGTGTATAGTCTGATATATTCAACCATTTGATTCTTGAGGCATTTTCAAGTGTTCCCAATCATGTCACTAACCTTTAAAAGTATTGGCTAACATTTACCACAGTTAAAGAAATCTGAGCTACATGATTCCCACGCTACCATTGTCTTTGATAAGTCTAAAAATGATGCCCTTGAAAAAATTGTATTTCAAAATGATTATTTTGTGCTTTAAAAAAGTGAAAATCGTAAGTTGATCAGCAATTCACCTGCCCATTTCTCCCATAGACTTACTGTGTGTACACCTACGCTATTAAACTGCCTTCAAGTTTTAATTGTTTATTCATGCATTACTTGCATTGGCAGTGTAACTTCCAAAACTTTTTATTCTAGGGTGTTTATTTGTCCACATGAACACTACTATGTAGTTCAGATATCAAAATTTGACAATTTTTTAATTGAAGCCTCCACAATGTTAGCCTATCACTTTAAAGCAAAGTTGCCATCTTTACAGAGAGCAACACAGATTTAGTCAATGTTTTTAAAGTATCATATCTCTCAGTAGCTTAGCTGTTTTGGCTGAATTGTTCAATGATGGAGTCTTAAAATTGTCTTCTGGGCACTTAATCCACATTACTGTCCAATGAAAGTTTCTTTATATTATCTCCTCCTTATTATTATTATTTATTTTGGCATCATTCAAAAATATAATATACAATAAAAGGCAAATACATTATCAGAAGTAAACTCATATTTGTGCTCCATCGGTC
>JZLH01S0032525.1:65168-76226 GCA_001188425.1 Eucidaris tribuloides
GACCAAACGTTTGAGGCAAGGAGGCTTTTACAGCCTGTTTGTCAACCACTTCAAGATATCTGTCGTTCATACGTCACATCGTGAGTGATGCCCACGAACTCCTGTTGATGCAATCATTTCACACACTTCCCTTTAATATAAGTTTTAGAAAACATGATTTTTCCTTTACATCATGAGTGTAATCATCTACATGTACATGTACATGTACATGCATGTATGTGTCATTGTTAAAAGTCAAGTGCACACACTCCAAATCTGACTCTACAATTGAATAAAACTTTGCTACACCAAGTTTGAGTCCTAGTTCTCTAAAGTTAGACTCAAATCCAGACTCGGATGTTTCACTAACATGTGCTGTCTACAGACTGGTAATTATGTCGCTCTACCTTTGGGAAATCTTTTCAAACTGTAGACATGAAAATGTAATGTGGAGATGACAAGACAGATGCTTTAATAGATTTGATGGATTGCTATGTCAATCTAAAGATGACGCAATATATTTACTGTGACTTTCCGACACTATCAAATGGGCTCCATATTTCACGTCTTTGATAATGAGTGTTGTAGTACTTTAGTCGAAGTTTATAGCCAGATGCTGTTATGCTAGACTCATTCACAGTTCACACTGCTGCTACCGCAGCTGGATTCTTTTAGGTGTAAACTGGTCAGACTTTTCAAGCCCATTACGATTGTGGAGCTAACGGATGCAAACCATTTCCAAAGCAGGATAATTTGGGGAGATCACCTCTCAATATTGTTTCTTCTGATTTTGAATAAATAACACCTGACTTGGGGTCATTGACAGAATACATTTATTTTAAATTTTCTGGAACCCATTCACCTACCAAAAATACCATTTCGTATTTAATACACTTTTTAGCTTAATTTGCCTTATAACATGATGAACTCTAGCTGTATTTGACGTACAGGTG
The DNA here is from genome assembly GCA_001188425.1 of Eucidaris tribuloides. Classification (NCBI taxonomy): domain Eukaryota; kingdom Metazoa; phylum Echinodermata; class Echinoidea; order Cidaroida; family Cidaridae; genus Eucidaris; species Eucidaris tribuloides. Next base: position 66,101 of record JZLH01S0032525.1, read on the forward strand.
GGTAGAAATGGTATAGAAATGAAAGTATGCACTGCTTCTACAGCCATAGTTGTTGTTACCATGGAAACTACATGTACGACGGTTTGATTTTGATATAACACACATTCCCCATAGACCCCAGCCTGAGATATCTCTTTCACAGTCCCAAATAGGTTAGGATAACTTGTTGAACTATTAGTGGGAATACAGTGACTTTTTTCTTTCTTTCTTTCTTAATCTTATCAACCCTTACCTGATCACACATCAATTCCCAGACCTGTTTTTGCAGAGACCCGTTCTCAGTATGGATGGGGTCTACAACAGTGATGGATGGATACCATCTCATGCAGGAAGACAACACCAATTACAGCATCATTACCATAGATCAATGGGAAGGAGGGAGGAAGGATGTTGAGATGGTGTATATGGCTGTAAGGAAGTCGATGAAGGATTACTACCTTAAAGGCCGGGGAATGAAACCCACACATCTGCAGGCATTCGGAGAATACAGAACAAGAAGAAAAGGAGAACAGTGAAAGTTTGAGCAAATTTGGTCGAACTATGTGAGAGTTATGAATATGCACAGTTTGTTTAATCCTTATCATGGGGGATTCTTAAATTGCTTAAACAACTCTGCTAGTTTTGTTATAAGAGTGTGGAAAACTCCCCTGTTGAGTTTGTACACAGATTTTCATCTGTCTCACATAGCTATAGCTATATTCTACAAATCTAGAAAATTTTAAGAAATCCAACATGGAAAGTTTGAGCAAATTTAGTCAGGCCATTCAAGAGATAATTTTTCAAACAATGTGAATAAATCACTCTGTCACCCTCTGTAGATGGCAGCTCTACTTGTCATAGCAGAACAAATTCCCAGTGCTGACTCTGAAAGTAAATTTTTGCAACTTATCATTTGCGATGAAAAATGATAATTTCCTCGTCCTACTTCTCAGGTGTGTGTGTGAAGTGTACAGTGAATATGCATGACTTTTTACAAAGTGTTACATCTAAGTCAATTTCGTTGTTGAAAACCCAGAAAAATAAAATTTTATATTCAAAGTCAATGGACAATCATCACAGATTAAAGCAAAGTTGCCATCTTTACAGAGAGCAACACAGATTTAGTCAATGTTTTTAGAGTATCATATCTCTCAGTAGCTTAGCTATATTTGCTGAATCGTTCAATGATGGAGTCTAAAATTGTTCTGAAAGCACTGAATCCACATAACTGTCCAATGAAAGTTCTCCTTTAATTATGTCATTATTACCATTATTATTTATTTCCCATTGTTCAAAATACAATATAGAATAAAAGACAATATATTCATCAGCAGTAAACTCACATTTAGTTGCTGGTGTACATGTCAGTGACGCCAATGTTAGGAAAAAGTGAACTTAATCACTGATCATCACAGCGACAGTAGAATTTCAGTTCTCAATTGACTGACTGTAGTATATCCATTAAATTGCAAAGAAATGTATGACATAATTAGCAGGAGACTGACAGAAACTATATTTCTTTTAAAAACATTTAGATTCAGTAATTTAGTTGATGATACTTCTTTTGATTATACCAGCATAAAACTCATACTGCCACTCAACTAAAACTGGAAGGTCATATTAAAGTCAAATTTGTTATCATGAAATATGGTAATATTCTCACCACTAAAAAGATGCATGGAATGAAATATAACAAATTAACAAGCATTGTTAATGTGACCAGTTGCTGTCACATCCTTGTCGTCTCAGCCAAGGCACCTGCTTGTGAGTTGTGATAGAAGAGAGGTCATCATTGAATGCATGCCATGATGTACAGGAAGACTCAATGAATATGACACAACTTTCTCCTTAAAGCCACTGGCTAACATTTACCACAGTTGAAAAAATGTGAGCTACATAATCCTCCATGCTCCAAGTGTCCTTGATAAGGTCTCAAAATAAAGCCCTGAAAAAATTGTATTTCAAAATGATTATTTAGTGCTTTAAAAAAGTGAAAATCGTAAGTTGATCAGATTCACCTCCCCATTTGCTCTCATAGACTTACTGTGTGTGGATCTAGGCTATTTGTTACTCGCCCTGAGTACTAATTGTTTATTCATTCATATCTTGTCAGTGGCAGCATAAATTTCCAAACTTGTGTATTCTAGGGTGTTTACTTGTCCATTCAAACACTACTATTGTAGCTCAGATATCAAAGTTTGGCATTTTTTTAGTTTGAAGCTCCACAATGTTAGCCTAATACTTTAATCCTTTGCTTGCAAATGTTGCATCTGTGCTCAATTGTACAATTAAAGTGAATAATTGTAATAATTACTTTTCTCCTTTACCTTTGTACAGTAGACACTAAAAATAGCTATTGTGCTTAAGAGACATCTGTACAAATATTACCACTTTCAATATCGCAATAAGGAATGCAAAATTCAACAGAAATATGAAAAGAACTATTGTCATTATTAAAACCTCAGAATAAATTCAGCATGTAAAGAGTTAAAAGCAGAGACATGATTGGGAGAAGTCAAGAATCAAATGAGTTGAAATATATACTTATGTATACACTTACTGAAATGTATATCAAGGCTGGAAGGATTTGTCTTGAATTTGATTATGTGGGGAGAAACAAGCACTGAATTCAGGGTTACCAGCCCATCAGGGAAATCAGGGGAAATTATTTTACTTTTTTCCAGTCAGGGAAAAGTCAGGGAATTTGATAAAAATGCCTCAAATTAGGGAAAAGTCAGGGAATTTTGATTAGCCCAAAAATCGAAAGTGTTTTATACTGCAAATAGTTCACTGCAACAATATAGAAAACATGTGAAACTGGAAATGAGTTGAAATAATTATCATGGAATTTTGAGTCTTCATTAGGGAAAAATCAGGGAATTTTGTTTTCTTGAAATGCTGGGAACCCTGGAATTAAAAGAATGACCCTGTTTGAAAATTGATCCCATAGAAAACTATTACACACTGTCACAGTGATTCTGATCATACAGTAATTGAACCACAAAGAATAACTGTTTGACGGTGGAATTTTCACAAAAGAAACCTTGAAAAGTAAAGCTACTGCTAGTGTTATTGTGTCCTAAATGGAGGACCATTTCTCTTTATTTTTGTACACCATGCACACACTCGTTACCAGATATCATGTGTTGTACCATTGAGATTTGGGTACGTGACTGAGGTAATGAGGTCAGAGCATTACTGGGGATGACTTACAGGGGATTATTGGTGTGATGGGACATCAATGTAAATTATATCAAGTTTGGAGGTTATTGACTGAAAAGACACTCTTTGTGTGCTGTACGTGCCTCAATGTGTTCTCGTACTCTACAATGTATGTCTGACAACATCAAGCGTTTATGTACACATTGCACATTTCTGCATGTCAAAATAGCATATTTGCTGGCTCAGAGGGAGGTGATATTTTAATACTGAAGTGCAGCCTTCTCCCAGCAGTCAACCATACTCAAATTTTGTCAAACTGTTCAGCATGTTTCTAATGTTCCATATGAAGTTGCAATACTGCCATACAAAAAGTACTATAGAGCTTGATAGAAAAGTGTGTCACAAGAGTCCCTTAGAGCTAATGTTGTTGTGAAAGGCATTTCTGTACAGTATGTGAAGCAAAAGAAAAGTACACATCTAAAAGCTAGGTAAAGCAACCCATTGATCATGGATCGATGGCAGAACTTTACATATTATTTTTTGAAAATTTTTTTAGCTTTCCATTATTGATAACTGCTCAAATATTAAATTCACAGTGTATTTTAATACAAAGTCATGTAGTTGAGCCTTGAAATCGGAACTGATTATTTTTAAATCCACTTCAGGTATTTAAGCAGGGCAGGAAATAAAATTTTATTTTGGGGGCTACTTTCAAGCACAGTTTAGTGACTTTAGTATGTTATACATTGAACCGTATGAGGAAAATTGAGGGATGTTTAGTTAATTTAGGGCAGGGTTGGCAATTTCCCGGGAAATACCTGTATTTCCCAACCAGGCGGGAAATACTGGGAAATACTGGAAAATACTGGGAAATACTGGGAAATACCGGGAAATACTGGGAAATACCTGGGAAATACTGGGAAATACGTGGGCAATACCTAGCCGTGTACTCTTGAAGTTGTATAAGGTCAACTAAGAAGGCCATTAATGCAGTTCATTTGGGCTCTTCTTACACAAAACCATCTTGAACTGATAAATTTCAGATGAAAAGACTCTGAAAAACCTCTTTACAATTTTGATAATTTAATTCAGTGTTATTTCACATACTGTCCAATACATTACACTGTACATTATTCGGGTGTTACATTGTGGGGTGCAGCCCTCATCTTGCTGAATATACAGGGTCAAAATCAACATCTGTCAATGGAGTGTGCTATTTCAAGTTTTCTGGATTTATGGAGCAATTCAGATATTTGCAGACTGAAATGATTGAAAAAAAAAATCTAAAATAATAAGCAGGTGATTTTAAAATTTCCATACTTTTAGTATTGATTTTGCCGTGTAGACAATTTGTCCCACCAATCATAATGAGTCCCTTGTTCTCCACCATCACTTGAGTTAATTTTTTGTTGTATTTTGTGTGAATCACACTAATACTGAACAACAGTCTCTACATTTTTGAGTTATTATCCTTCAAGAAATAACTTTTTAATAGTATTTCCCGGTATTTCCCGTTTTTGTCAAAAATAGCAAGGCGGTATTTACCGGTAAATACCGGTATTTACCACCAGGTATTTACCGCCTGGTATTTACCGGCCAACCCTGATTTAGGGGGCTATTTTGTTAATTTGGGGGGCTAAATCGCCCGTTGCCCCAGTGTATTTCCGACGCTGTATTGAAGATGCTATTGTGATATTTCTGTACTAAAGTGTTACCAATAAAAACCCTTTAATTTTTTAACAGTTTTGGAAGTGACAGTCACTTATTGGTTATAATTTTTGCTACATCACTTATAATGATGATATCATACAGACATTTTGAGTGATATCAATAGATTTATACACATCTGTCTTCCTCCAAGTCAGCCCTGAATCTTTCTCAGTCTGCGGTTCCAACATCAAGAATTGAGAGGGATTCACTCAGATAATGGCGTGTTGTTGCCAGATATAAATGATGTTTGGTCAAACTCACATGCCCAAAGGACAATCAGTATATTCTCTTCAAAGCTAATTTACACTATGCTGATGGACTCAATAGGAATGCCATTACAAAATTACAGAAATCTACACCTTTTCTTTTTCTTTCTTATCAAGTGATATAGCCAATCCATCCTTGTCATATTACACGCCCAGTGGCCACACAAACCAAATGGCCTCTTTTGACATCTGTCAGAGATTATGTGTTTGCATCAAAACTTTGTATCTGTTGAATCACTGTATTGAATAAAAAGACTGCGGGTATTTATATTTAGTTACCTGCCCACAGAACTACTGTAATACCACAGCAAATCAAGTATTAACTACAAATCACCCCAAATCCAGCCCCATCTGACCAAAAAAGTTCACTACACTCAGAGGAACGTCCTTTCATGAACTTCCACAGGCAGTAAACTTTGTAATGAAATACTTCAGTGATTTTGTAAAGGTACTCTATCAAAACTCTTAAAGGAAGAAGGAGCCAGCAACTAACAGGCATAAGTTAAGAAATTTTTTTAGTTCTTGAAAACCAATCAGATCGTACGTGCACTGGTGTGGACCTGACCATGCGTGACCGATGCATGCCACCCGATGTGTGTTAGTCGCACCGTGGTGATGTATGCACTGTTTGAATCGATAAGCTCCTCCCCCTATAGCTGTTTGTGCAAGTTTTATCCCGGGATAAAACTTGCAAAGATGTAAAATAAACACAAATTAACTAATTTATAGGGCCTTGCTGAGGGTGAGTATCACACAGTACCCCTTAGTTAGGCTGTCTTTATCACCATGTACCATAATTCCCACAATACTCACAATGTGATCTTTCCTAGCTCATCCCCCGCCGAAGGCGACGAGCTTTGCATGGGTGGGTCGCCCGTCCGTCCTCGTCCGTCCGTCACAAGTTTTTGAAATGTTTCTCTCTTGTCATTTCTTCCACCGATTTGATTCTGATTTTTCATATGATAGGCTACGGTGGGGGATTTTAAAACTCTACAAAGAATCGTGAAAATTCATTATATTTTTTAATTTATGCAAATTTATTGAAATCAAAAAATCTTCTTCTCCTTCATTTTTCAACGATTTTGATTTTGATTGCTTTAATTTGGTAGGTGAGTTCATGCACATTAAAATTCTACACAGATCTTGAAATTACTACTCCATTGATTATTAATGGTCAATTTATGCAAAATTTATCCGCGAAATAAAAATTCTCTTTTTCCCACTTTCTTGAGCGATTTTCATTCTTTGTTTGATCTGATAGGGCACGGTGGGCTTCAAGACTTTAACAAAATTGTCTGAAATCAATCAATTATGCAAATTTGTGCAAATTTATTCAAAATCACAAATAAAATTTTAAAAAATGCTTCTTCTCATTCATTTCTCAACCAATTTTGATTTAGTTTGCTTTATCTGATAGAGCTAAGCTTGGTACACTAAACTTCTACCCAGAATTTTTAACTGTTGCTCCATTAATTAATTATGGTAATTTATGCAAATGTATTCCAAAAATAACAGAAATTTATTTCAGTTCTTATTCATATCAAGTACCTATTAATTTGGTTCCACTTCAAATGTGCTTTTTCCAACAACAAAAATCAGTATGGAGCCCTGGAAGGGATCCGGGGATGCAATCATATATAATTCATGTAGTTATTATTATTTTTTTTTATATTATTAATTTATTTTTTTTCATGTCCCTTCCAGGGCATGAAACTAATATTTTTCTCACTAGAATTTTTTTATATTCATGTTCCTTCCGGGACATCAAATTTTAATCTTTTCACCAGTATAAAATTGTACCACATGAAATTTCGGATATATGATGTTGCGAGATGCCGGATGAGCGCTACGTCATTGAAGTTTTCTAGTTTCTTAACTTATTCCTGTTAGTTCCTGTTCGCCCTTTAATGTGCTGAAGTCACAAATATGCACCACACAATACGTATAACATGCAGAAAGCTGTAATCTCTGTGGCATGTTCAGAGTTAAATCTGAATGTGATGCATAACTTTGATTAACAGTTGGAGACAACCAAGTGCCTCCAAACTTCTTTTAATCATATTAAAATGATTGATTACCTGTTTTTTGCATTATGAGTGATTGATTGATTGACTGGTTGGTTGATTGATTTGATTCAATTAACTAATTGATGGGTGGGTAATGAATGGATTGATTGATTGATTGATTTACTTACTATGTATGTTCCCAAAATGTTAACCCATTAAGTGCTACCCTCAGTTTCACTAGGTTGTTGTAGTTCAGGGTTGAGTTCACCATGCTGTCCAGCAAGCAAAAGTCTCAATGTGTTATCAGGTACAAGTACTCTTGATCAAAACCATAAATGCTGTGTACCCTATTCCCAATCCACATTACCTCCTTGAAAAAAAAAATACATACTTTTTTCAAATTTATTGCTATGTACAGTTTTTATCAAAGCAAAGTGCCAAACTAATGACATATTTTTTGTCTCTCTTTCTGTATTTCTCTTATCTTAACTCTCATATCCTGTTGGGGTTACTTGATGTTTCTGTCATCCTTCATGTTCATCATTTCATCAACAGGTAAGTTGCAATTTCAATGTTATGGATGAAGATTTTCCCCCTATTAAAACCATTTTTGGCTACAAATATATTCCTTCCTATGGTCAGCCACAATAGAACACATTTCAAAGGAAACTTAGTGGTACAAATGACAATAAATTTGGTTCTGAGATAGTGCATTTCCATAAGAACTTATGTGTTTACAACAGAAATTATGAGAATAGAAGATATAGAATAAACAAATTGATGATAAGATTATGCACATTTACATTCTTTAATCTCAAGCCGCTGTGCAGAAATCCTACTTTAGCTGACCATTCACACCAGAATTGAGAAAAAGAATTTAAGTATTAAATTTTGTGAAAATGTGCAAGCGCTTTTCTGTCACAGATGAAGTAAAAACAATTGATGTGCTGCATTAATTCATGAATTTGATGATTTGGGTCATCAAATTCGCAAACAAAATTGTCAACAAAAATCATAAATTTATGCAAAGTTTGTGACCAAAATCATCAAACTGGCATCCAGTCGTTGTGAAATTCACAGCGATATGACCTTTTGTTGAGTGTTCTTCAGGGCCGCCATACAGTTACTTGAACTGGCCCCATTTCCTCTTCAGTTTGATGATGATACAGTTCCTCCAGAAATTTGAATGCATCATTACATTCTAGTACACTACCCATCCATCAGATGTCTAAGGCAGTTATTCCACCATTCTACGCCGGTAATTTGAAATTAAATGCAGATCTTTTATTCATTGTATTAATCGGATGGTGAAAATGCCAACAGTGAATGTCATACTGTACCATGGTGGTATACCTGTGTAGAGGTGACTTCAGTTGGTTTCATATCAGTTTAACCCGTTGACTCTGAGATTTTATGAATCTCATAGACTTTGTACAGGGCCCATTTTCGGATTCTGTAAGCAACAGGTTAATGGGCATACACGTATGTATATCATGTCATGTGCTCTGCAGAAGGGTCTAAGCATTATATTTCCGGCAGAAGAGTCTTAACAATGAATTTCTCTAATTTCATCAATATTGCCTTATTTGATATTTGCACTTAACAGACTGACAGAAGGATCTAAAAAAATAACTCATTAATTTGATTTCATGAGAAAAAATCCACTAGTTTTCAAGTTAGAGGCAATTTAAGATTTTCCTTCTGCCACGAACATATATGCTAGGGCCCTTCTGCGGGGCATACGATTGTGGTTATGCTCTACATTTTTGAAACAACATCACTCTTTTAATTCAATGTTTATTGCAGTATCAATATTTGATAAAGAAGGAATGATATGTGAACAAGACTGATAGAATATGAAAATAAAGAAACAATTTGTTTGCAGAACCATTTAACTGGGTCAACATGAGCCAAATATTGACCAGTAATTTTCATTAATCGACAAGATAATCTGGGAGGTAAATATTTACCAATGAAGAAAAACTGGCACGTAGCAAATGAGTGTTCTTGTAAATGGAACAGTGTTAAAGTTCATATTTTTAAATCGCCATAGTCAAAATAGTATGTCTATGTGTTCACATATACTGTATTCTATGGGGCCGTGGTTGGGGTTTTTAACATGATGGTTAAATCTAATTCAAAGTAATATCTAACTCGTTCCTCAAGTAATAACATGATTCCCCTTCCTCCTTCAGGTAAATTGTCACTTTCACTGCAATATTATTCTCTTTATGACTTTATGACTTATACTTTGTACATATAGGCTCATCATGTGCTACAGTGTACCTTGCAGGGTTTCGTCCCCTACACTTTAGACTTCCTTCGACACCAACAAGCTGTGTCACCAAACATTTACATTTCAATTGATTTTCCAATTCCCGAAATTTCCTTTAAAGGCAGTGGATCTCATTTGCAAACATACCCCGCAGACAAGGAGAAGATAATCCATGTCCTTAGGCTATTGATGAAGGGCATATCTGTGAAATCTGGGGGTCAGTGATTGCCTAGAATTTGAAAAATGCAAAAGAAACACAATAGCTGTTTAGTGTACGTTCTATAGTAGGAATTTTTTCCTCGAGAGAAAAAAAAATTCAAATCTGAGACTAACGGTCACTATAATTCCACTAAAATTGAGTTTCTAGCCCCTATATTTTGCTAAAGGTTCCCTGATGGCATTTTCTTCTAAATAACATTGTATTTACACAATGTTAATTTTTAGGCATGCAAAAGCGATCCCCTACCTTTAAATAAACTGACCTGACTTCCAAACAAACTGTGTCAGTCAACTTCATTTATTGCCAGCATTTCAATTAGACAGTTTCCACACATTAAATTTGAATCCATCAGTATTCTGGTATCAGACCTATCAGTCAATGATTTGGTTTCATTAAGCTTATCAATTTAGATGTCAGCCTTAAAAGCCAGGGTATAATTTTGGTCTACTTACACATTTTTCATCCCTCTTTAATGTCTTGCAAAACATCAGAAAAAAAAAATCAAACC